>JAOWBL010049606.1:3545-21813 GCA_028564865.1 Zenarchopterus dispar | reverse complement strand
GGATGGATGGATGGTTTAGCCCTTTCCATAAAGGTAAAATAACCATACAGATTCTGGTATGTGGTTTTTGTGTCTAGAGGAAAAAAGGTTGTTGAACATTCAGTCCTGTGTAAAATGACTCTGTAGTACCTGCTGTCCTTTGTCATTGTCATCATCATTTATAGGCGAAGACCACCCCAAGGCTCAATTTCAATGAGGATGTAACATTTGACGCTGCAACAAGCAGAGATAAACTTTTATTTTCTTTTTGCCAACAAAGAGAGGAGAATAAGCAGATTTCCTGGTCTGTAAGATAATTTTACGGCTCATTCTGAGTCCCACTACATGCTGATATCTACAATCCACCCACAGATTTTAAATAAGCCTAATTAGCTCAGAAAATTGGGCTTTTTTATAGTTCAGTATAGTGCAACATTGAATTTAATGCACTCGAATGAACGTTGGGTACCACCTAAAATCACCTGCGTCTGGCTGAAAGCTGTGGTTACCAAGGAGACAACCAAAGAAAGCACCACACAGGTGCATCTTGCAACTGACTACTGGTTCATGAGTGATGCAGAAGAAAGACTGGGTGACAGCTGAATAAGGTGGGGGACTCTGGAGAGCGAGAGGACCTGCGAGGAAGACTGGCATGGGCTCACCAGTCTTCTTAGATGGTGCCCTCTGCAGTCTCAAGAAGGCACCATCCAGTCTATGACCATACATGATCCGTAATACACCTCGAGTTTCAGAAGAGGGGCGAAGGATGACTCAGTGGGGCGGTCACTAGGATAGGAAAAAAGTCTGTGAGAAAAAATAACACAACGCTGAGCAGAGAGGACTTCATGGCAAGATGCAAATGCAGCTAAAATCTGCAAAAACATCAAAGATGTATGAGAGCAAGCCCAGGTGCTCCAGGTGTGGGGCACCAGCAATTTATGTAGTGCGCAGCTTTTCACCAGAGGTAGGTGAAGGCAGGAAGAAATCTCTTCACACTGAGTCACTCCAGCACCAACAACTACATCTAGCAACTCTAGCAACTAAGCCTTCTCCAGATGCCCCATTCTGACACCGAAGAAAGAGTGGTTCATTAGGCAACAGTATATGGATGCAGCCAGGCGATGATCATGACGTCGTCCTGGAAGCCATTCCATCAGGACTCACCTACAGGAAGCTCTGTTAAATCACGGTTATCACATTCAACCTTGCCCACCCAGGTAACAATCTCTTGTTCCCAGATGTTCTGGCAGCGTTGCCTGGAGGTTGTGACTTGTTTTTTTTTTACAAGAAAGTTTTCCTGATGTAAAAATAATTCTAGTTTGTGATTGCATGCAACATTCTTCTGAACCGCTGTCATGGCAACTTTCAGGCAACCTTTGCGAAATGTTTCCTGTTTGTTGTTTTAACGTTTTCCTAACCTTCACATCACCAGAAACCCTTAGTAAACCTTATCACAAGGTTACGGTTAGGTTCTTAAACACACGCCACCATCATGTTTCAGTCATTCCACACCCACAATAAATAAACAGAACTTTGACAATTGGGAAGTTCTCCATTCCACAACAGAGGAATTCACAATGATACAGAAACACCGTGTGTGGACGGGGTGCTGCTTACCTCCCCCACAGGTCCCAGCTCTGCAGGAGCTTCAGGTTTGAGTCCCAGTCTGTGGCCTTCAAACACGTGTCTTCCTCTTTCTCTCTCTGCTCCCATTTCCTGTCAACCTACTGTGAATAAAGGCCAGGAGCCACAAAAACCTCTAAAAAGCAAAGAACAAACAATATATCAATAATAAGTAATAATACAACCACAAATTGTGTTGACACGTTGGATATTTTCAAATTTAGAAGAAAGGACTACACTCTGTCACACGTTTGGGTTGAAGCAGTTGGCGAGTTTTTTTATTTGTGAAAAAATGTGAATGATCCCATTTATGTGTGTCTAAGTATTATCTGTGTGTGCTTGTATAAGAGGATAAGTTTGGGGGTGTACTTGTTGCGTGTGTGTGACAACAGCAGACCTCCTCTCCAACCTCTGTTTGGCTGCCAGCTGTGCTGAAAAGCTGTTAAAGGAGACAAGAAGTTGTCTTTAAAAAAAGGGGGAGTTAAGGGGCACTGAAGTGACTTATAGGTTGAGAAAAACAAGACACGAATGATAGAATTCCTCCTTCAAGGGAGGACAGTAGGCAAATCACACATTATATCATACCACAGGAAAACTTTAGAGAAAGCCGTCTGCGGGTGGTCCTCTGTGCTTTTGTAGAGGGGAGACTTATGTAATAAATGAAATTTGTTTTGGGTTTGTTGGAGATGCAGCCTGTAAACGACCAGGGTGTTTATCTCATGACCTCACTGTCCTTCCGAACGTAATAACTATGTGTGTATTCTATATTTACTCCTCAGTCTCTTTATTAAGGTAAAATCCATAAAATGACTGGGATAACGCTCTGCAGAGGTACCCACTGAGCACGCTGGGTGTGGGCACTGTGACAGGGCTAGGGACTGATCTAACCCCCTCTCAGTTGGAGGACAACCAACTCCACCCATCAATGTTGATAACATGTAAATAACATGGAGAAAAAAAGAAAACCATTTATTTACTCTAGAACCAGAAGCCAGCAAATAGTGTGAGCTCCCTCAGAAGAAAGCAGAGTTTTAATCGTTTTTAAGGAGGTTGTCCCGTACAAATGTTTCAAGCAAGTTTTAGCAAGGTTTAAGAGAGTCGGGTTTTTGTATTTCCTGTTTGTATTTTTAAAAAAATGGAAAATTGATATGGATCTCATTAAGCTTTGATAAGACAACCAGACCAGAAGCGTGTAAGAGTTCTGCCTCGGGTGGAACTGACGCGCTATCTTCAACTAGGAATCAGAATTGAAAGAAATAGTCTTTGTTATTACATCACAAGTTGCCGGCCAGACTCTGCTTGTATAAACTTTAAACTGTATTTAGTTGTAGATGTTTGCTGCTATATTGCTGGATATTGCAGTTTTCCTTTTAGTTTTTGTTTCTACTTATACTTTACTATTGCTGATATTTTTCTGCATGCAGTAGTTTTCTGGTTTATACCTGTGCTCCTAACTGGTGGATGAAATAACACGAACGGTCTGCAGTTTTCTGTTTGCAGCTTCTACAAGAACGAGACAGCAGGATTACAGCCGTATGAGATAAATGTTTAGCCCACTGCTAGCATTTGCAGAATAAAAACGTTAACACTCCAATGTGAAGTGGTGATGATCATCACCGGTGTTTTTTAAAATGTATTTTCTAACTTAATCCTGTTCTTCACTCGTCCACTTCTGGTAACCAGAGTGTGTATTAACTTGTGTCTGACTGTCATTGCATCTAAACTTTGAACTAAAGACGGTGTCCTATATCTTGGGTCGTTTATTTTTACAGTTAACTCTGCGGTAAGTATTTCTCATGCAGTTTATCATCTGTATGCCAGGTCTTCACAGGGTCCATTTCTGTCATTTAAATGTGGATTTGAAATCACTGTTGTCCCTTAAATGGATTTTGATGTGAGAATGAGTGAGTTTTGTTTTTGTTTTCTCCCATGTCCCTGTTGCAGTGAGAGGCCACCTCGCAAACCTGACCTGAGGTGAATACAGAGGGATGATGTTTTCATTAAAACTACAGCAATGCAAAACACGCTGGCATTCCTTCACTGTTGTATGTTTTCAAGCATTTTTCTTAACCTGCAAGCTGGCATCAGAAAAGGTTTAGGACGGTTTGGAAAATGCAGCTGCAAGAAAAAACAGTGAGACGTTTGACTTTTATTTCACTGCAGAATGTTTAAATTCAAGGCTTTTTTTATGTTTTGCATCTTATTGTTGTTTCCAAGTACACATCTATTCCTGCATTTCAGGCCTGCAAAAGGTTTAGACGCTGAAGCTTTTATGGCTTTCTGATGTTTCCTTTCCTTCTCACAACACTTAAAAATCCTTCTGACTTTGAGGATACCAAGCAATGACGTGTTGAAGGTATTATTTGTTCCCCGTTCTTCCTGCCAACAAAATGCTGTAAAACAGCACAGCACCATTGTTGGAATATGTTTAGTCTCCAAATGGCTTTGAACACTTTGCGAGGGTTCGTACCGGATGGCCCAGAGCCCAGAGACATGAGCTCCACCTCCAGACAACGCTATTGTAAAGCTGGATTTCTTCCACGTTAAAGTATTCAAAGCGAAGTGACTGTAGCCCCGTGTTGTAGCACCTGAAAAATGTTTCCCCCTTCGCCTCGTCCGTGTGGTTATATCAGATGTTGTTGCAGGTCTTATTGCGGTGGAGAGAACATGTCTCCAGCTTACAGATGTCTCCTTACTCTCAAACATGCTGAAATCCTTCCAGTTGTCTAACTCTGTCTAAAAGGAGAAATATGCAAATCTCTGTCAGGTTTTCTTTGAGGAGCACTGTTTGAAAACATCAGGGATTTTTCTTTCATTTGCTGCCTAATTTTGCTCCTCAAAGACACCCTTCATGGATCCTGCTTTTGTACTTAATTAAGTTGAAAAAGATCTACTAAAATGACCATTTTAGGAATCACGACTTTCATTTTTTATCTCATTTAACAGCCCTAAACTGCCCCAACCCAGCTTTCTTGGCGTGTTGCAGGCCTGAAATGCATAAATGGTTGCATACTGACATTAAATTTTGTGGGGAAATAAACCATTATTATACTATGGAGTGAAAAGAAAGTCAAACCTGATTTAGAAGTCATGGCCATTCTTAGTTTCCATCTTCCATTTTTTTCTGATCTGTCTGTCCGCCTGCCTGCTCATCTGCTCGTCATCTTGTCGCCTTCATCCTCCTACAGAACTAGCAGCTTTCGCTTTGTTTTGATTTGGCAAGGCAGAAACCTGCATCCGAATGTTTTTGATCACATTTAAGACACCAGGTGAAGTTGACTCTAAGACTGAATTTGTTCCGCCGCCTTTTAATTTCATGTTGATTTCAAATCAGCATAAAAGAAAGCAAATTTAAAGTTTGATTGCCAAGTTATATTCAGATCTCATTTTGTAGAGGAGTACCTCTCGCAACAGAATTGCAAATAATTTCTCTAGCTTTCTTTTGATCAAAGTGGTAATGCAAAGAAACCTACAGAAATTCCAAGTGATTCTTTTTTTATTCTACTCACAGTTCTCTTTAGATGTTGATATGAGTTATTTTCATGTCTGTTGGGCTCTAACATTTCATGTGGAAAAGGAAACAGTTGAAAAATGATTTCCTATCTTGGATTTTCTTTTAAAACAATAAAATTTGGTGTACACATAAGAGTCTTGGATATTTTTAATGAAAAACTGTGAGCTCCTGATACAAAGTGAGATTCCAAGTTTAATTTGCTTATGTTGAGAGTGTCATGCTGGTGATGATTCAGCGCTGCATTTCTCTGAATGAACTAGTGTCTTTGTTGGTTTATCTTTGTCACAGCACACCACAAAAAGCTGCTTTTAATTCATCTTTATACCTATTTACTTGTTCAGTAATAAAAACACAATGTGAGAACCCTGATTCATTAGAATGTTTTGAAGATGTTAAATGGTATATTTGTTTACTTGTTAGCAAGGTTAACAGACATCTGTATGTACACCCTCCACATCATGCAGCTACTTCTGCAGATCCTAAAATCCCATCTCTTACTTTGCGTACGTGGTACATCCAAATGTTTTATCATGATAGGCTCGGGTTCTCTACCAGCTGCCTGGGAGTCTGAAGGTTCTAAGCAGTATTTGCTGCTGGAACTGTTCTCCCAGGTTGGAGCTCCAAGCGCTCCTACTATCACTGGCAACACTGCTGCCTTCCCCTTCCACATCTTTTCTATCCACCCTTGGTATTTTCCCAGATTCTCGTGCTCCTTCTTGGTGTTGCTGTCTCTTGGGATTGCAACATCTGTCTCTACTGTCTTCTTCTGGATCCCACAGGACCTTTCATTCTCCATTTGTTTTGAAGGCTCTCCCATTTTTGGGACTTCCAACTCATCTTCAGTCCAGATGTATGCTATTTCTGCTACTTGCTTGGACCATTCCATATATGCCTTACCGGCCTGGAGACCCCAGAGTCAGGTGCTGGATTGTCTCCAGGGTATCCTTGCGGAGTTGCAGCTTGGGTCTCGTCTGGTGTGGTAGAGCCTGGCCTCCATTGCACTTGTGCAAAAGGCCTATAATAATAATTTATTGAACATTGACTTATGAAAATAAGACACTTCTTTTGAATTGTGGTTCACCAGAATCATTAAAAAAAAAAGATAATAAAAAAAACAAGATAATGAAACTGGCCTCGACATTTATGATGGGACCCTCAACTTCATATTTTGTTGCTCCACCTTTTGATTCAATCACAGCAATCAAGGGGATTGAATGAGACTTCTCCACCAGGTATTGTGGTCCACCCCTCCTGAGCAACCCACTCAAGCTGTCTCAGGTTTGAAGGGTTTCTTCTCCAGACACTTCAGAATGGTCCAGTTTCTTGTTCTTAGCCACTCTTAGGGGGTTTTAGTTGTGTGTTTTCAGTCATCCTGTTGGAGGACCCATGACCTGAACCATGACTGAAAAAAGAGTGTTCTGACACTGGGGAAGTATGTCGCTCCAGAAAAACTCCATAGTCTTGACATATCACTGTACCTGCACAGATTCAAGACACCCCGTACCAGGTGTAGAGAAGCAGGCTCAGAACACAAGCTTCCTCCATGTTTCACATTCATTTCATCTTTTGCATCTCTGAAAATAGAGCGGACGTGACTCGCCATATAGTTTTGTCTCATCTAACCAAAGTATATTCTCCAAAAAGCTTTGTGGTTTGTCTGACGTTTTTTATGTTTTGCTTTTAACAGTGGAGTCCTCCTCGGTCGTCTTCCATTAGGTCCACTTTGGCTCAGATAGCGGCAGATGGTGTGATCTGACACTGATACACCTTGACTTTGGAGTTCACCTTGAAATTCTTTGGAAGTTGTTCTGAGCTCTTTGGTTTCCATTCTTATTTTTCATTTCTTCAATTTGTCATCAATATCCCTCTTGTGGCCACGTTCAGGGAGGTCTCCTCAGACAACTCTGTCCTTTCTCTGGTCCACGTTCAGTGTGGTGAACGCCATGATACCAAACAGCAGACTGATTTCACCCTTTATGACTGACTGTAAGGCTGAAGACACCTTAGGTGCTAATTACAGGATACACTTTAACATGTCACTGTGGACAACTTATGTTCAATCTGTTCTTGTGGCACCAGTTTCAAAACAATTGAAATACAATTTTAAAGCAACATCTGAGCTTCGTTAGTATGTTTTCAGTAAATTATTATTATTTATCACATTTTTATATGACTCAAATTATTTCAGTGATCATTGTGGATTTTACATTCTTTATTGGAAGGGTACCAACAATCTTTTGCATACCACAAATAAGGGTCTGACACATAAAGAAATAAAAGCAGACACATTTTAAATGAATCAACAAGTTAACTTAAAAGTTAGGAGGTAGTTAAATTGTAAATTGAAATGATTTTGTTGATTTAATTTAAGTTCATTTAACTGTTTGAATGGGTCATAAAACAGGGGCGTATGACAAAACTACTGTGCCGTGCATTGTAAGTATCCATCAGATTCCTAGTTCCTAGAGGCTCCTACTTCAGTTTTAACCCTCTAAAATTAGTAGAATTGTATGCACACATTTTCCAGCTCACTGACCGATATTAGGTGTTTATTATTAAATTCCAGGATTAAAAAATAAACAAAAAAAGTCCTTTTTTGTCTTTTGAAGTCCTCACTGACCTAAAAAGATCTGGTTAAAGAAAAATTGACATTTTCTGCAAAAAAAGGAAATGTACACTTTTTTTTTTTTTTTTTTTTTTTTTTTTAGCTCTGGAGGGTTTCTATGCAAAATATTTTCATATAAGATTTCCACATTGTTCAGCACCACTTCCTGTGTGCTATTTCAGCTATTTGGGTCTTATTTGGACGATTCATCCTAATAATTACTGGACTGAATAGGACTATTTAGTCAGTAGTTATTTGAACTATTCAGTCCAAATAGGATTGATAAACCAATTACATCCTAATGCTGTTAAAATCTGACCTTTTTTGTTTTTGTTTTTGAAGAGCTGAAGTGCTTCTCTAAGCATCTTGAGGTGCAGCTGGATGGGCTGACGTACTGCAAAAACACTGAGTTGCATGTCACTTCCTCCTCTTTTAAGCTCCCCGTTGGCTATGAAGTACCTGGATCCAGCTTTCACTCCTCTGGCCAGCGCCCTCAGTGAAGACCTGCAGAACTCATCTAAGTGGAGGTACAACAGCTCTGCTTTTACACAGCTGAGGTACGTGCACGCACACACACACACTCACAAACACACAGATACCCTCAGTGCCCCTCCTTCAGCAAGCTCCAAGTGCTCTGAAAATTGAACACGTTTTTAGCACTTAAAGCAGGAAGTGGTACCATGATTTTAAAACTGGTTTCTGTTTCATGAGCAGAATGTCACAGAGCAGAAATTTACACAGAATTCACTTGTAAATATCTAAGAAGTTCACGTTGTATGAAAGTGTATTATGCAATGTCTTGAGTCTTCATGTTGATGGGACTGAATTCCTCATCAGACAAAGCATACAATTTTTTAAAAAGAAGTCACAAACCAGTCACAGTGAAGGTATCATTGCAACATTTGAAGACATTTGATGGAAATAATTTCACAAGAGTGGCTGCCAAGGTATTATCTCACTTCTAGTGCAGCATTTCTGACTTGGACTTCATTGAGATGTGTCCTGGTTAGTCTAGTCATGTCAAAATTCAAGTCATTCTTACATTCTTAAAGAGTCAATACTACCCTAGATCTCAAGTCTCATCCTCCAGCAAATCTCAGGTTAAGCAAACACAAATGGACTGATTTTAGCCCAATTAAGCCCATTCAAGTCTTGAGTCTTAAGCTTCTGGTCCTACAGGAAGGGTACAACTCAAGTCTAAAGACGTCAAAACCAGTCTCATGTTGAAATCACAGAGAACACACGCAAGCAAGCCTCAAAACAGTTTCAGTGTCTTAGCGAGAAGCTGCCCATGTCGTACACTGTACCGTTTCTGTCATCAGACATGAAGCAGTGATGATACGAGGGAATAACTGCATCAGTCTGCTCCACAATCTGAATAATAATGTTTGTTCACAGTTTAAATGTATCCTAAGATTCTTTGACGTTCATATAGGGGATGGGGAAGGGAAGTCAGTGAGCATCAGTTAACATCAACACCTTTAGTGGACAGAAAACCATTCCATTTTCCTATCGAGATAGCAATTTAAATTAAAGTTCATGTTATTTGTTTAACTTTTGGTATAATCTGCTCTGTGGAAACCTAAAATAAATTTGAAGTAATGTCTTGCAGGACGGAGATATCTCAATACATTGACATCCCCCACAACTTCACGCTGACTCAGGACTCAGTCAGAGTGGGACAGCTGATGCACTATGACTACTCCAGCCACAAGTACGTCTACTCCATTGGTGAGAACTTCCGCTCACTCCTTCCAGAGGTCTCGCCAATCCTCAATAAGCACTACAAGGTCTGTGCTGTGGTTGGCAACAGTGGCATCCTCACAGGCTCCCGCTGCGGTACTCAGATTGAGAAATTTGACTTTGTCTTCCGTTGCAACTTTGCACCAACTGAGGTCTTTCGGAAGGATGTTGGACGGCGCACCAACATGACAACCTTCAATCCCAGCATCCTGGAGAAATACTACAATAATTTACTGACTGTTCAAGACAGGAACAACTTCTTCCTCAGCCTGAAAAAGCTGGATGGTGCCATCCTTTGGATCCCTGCGTTTTTCTTCCACACGTCAGCCACCGTGACAAGAACACTGGTGGACTTCTTTGTGGAACATCGTAGTCAGCTGAAGGTCCAGCTAGCTTGGCCTGGGAACATCATGCAGTATATCAACAAGTAAGTCAAGCCACACTACCACGCTACATCCAGACGATAAATGTATCATCATGACTGTGCTCAGACACCATATGAACATGTATGGTGGGTAGATGGAGGGTAGATGGATGAGGTAGATGGAGAAGTGAGTGTTGATGTCATGTTGTCTTCAAACATGACCCGCTTGATCCAGTCGGATTCCAGTGTCAGTGGATTCTCTGTGTATTTACAGCCGTGTTATTTCCTGACCCTGATACCACATCTTGAAAGATGGGGTAGGTGTCTTCAGATCAGGTGACAAGACCAAAGAGCAACTATTCATTAGACTTTCAGTTCTCCTGGTACAAACAGAACAGAACTTCAAAACACCATTTTAGAGAACATCAACAGGAACAAAGAATACTTTAATAATCAACTCTCATCAGCAGATTATTGCACACCAGATTCTTTGGTGATAATTTGAAATAGCAGAGATGTGTTCCTGGGGATGAAGATGCCCTTCGCCCAGAGCAATAGTGTAAAAGTTCTAAAGGTTTTTTGGATCACAGTGAAGTGTATAGCATATAAGATATGTCCATTGCTGACTAAGAATGTCTTAGAAGTCTAGATAATTGCTTTTACTTATTTATTTAGTTATTATTGTTTTTCCATTCCACGTAGTTCATATAAAGGTCTTTAAGATGAATGGTTAGTCAGTAAACTGCAGTTCTTATAGGCTGTTTTTCAGTGATGGTTCACACCTTGTTTTATGTTTACAGTGTGAAGCGCCTCGAGGTGACTTTTATTGTGAATTGGCGCTTTATAAATAAAACTGAACTGAATTGAGTTGAACCTACAGCCTAACTAAGAAGCATTTTTGCACTTTTCAGTGTAAATGAATTCATACGAAACTACTGGTTCAGAGCCAAGAAAACTGGTCTCTAGTCTCCGTTTGGCCAGATGAAAGAAGTGGTTACGTCAGGGTCTGGAGTGGGATGACTGCAACTGGGAGGTCACGTCTGTGTTATGGTAGTGGAGAAAAAAATTAAATGGAATATAATTAACAAAGAACAGATATCAAAATATGTACCAGCACTGTTGAGTGGAAGTACCTCTCTTCATTGACTGAGCAAAAAACAAGATACCCAGGGGGGTTGGAATGGGAGGTACCGTGGAACTGGACACCTTGGACCCAAAGACAATCAGAGTTCTTGACTGACCTGTAAAAATATACTGAAAAATGTATCTTTTTCACTCAAAGTAATGACTGTTAAATGGGTTTTCTGAAAGATTGTTGAACTATATGTAGAACTATTAGTTTTCCAACTTCAAATTCATGGTTAGCCTTTTTGGAAATTTCCTCAGATGTTTTTGGAGGTGGTTTTTCTTTTTGACTCCATCAAAATTTATTTTTACATTTTTATAAAATAAGTAAAATAACATAAAACCAATAAAACACACACACACACACATCATATAAAGTAACTGTTGTGAACACTGTGAGAGATGGTGGTCCTTTCTGAGTTGTATTAATGTTTATTTTATGTTAAACTGTTATGGCGGCTGAGCTGTGACTCCATCAAACACACAAGTACACTGCTGTTCTAACTGCAGGAAGATTGAAGTGCGTCCTCCAGCAATAGTCCCAAAAGTCCAAACATTTCCAAAAAGTCCAGTCTGAATGTACCTGGAAGTGAGAAACAGCTCCGGGTTTAACTGCAGCACATTCCTCCAGAGGGGAGTGACTGAGGCTGCAGCACCATGTTCTCCCACAAAAAGCAGACATCTGGTGTTCAAAACGTGAAAAGAAATGACATTTAAATGCATAAAGCAACCTGGGAAAAGGAATGTCTTACATTTTTCTTCAAAAGAGAAGTGAGCTGAGGAACAGCTTAGCTTAAGTGAAGTTTAAGTTGCCAGTCATTTCTGTTATAGCAGGAGTCTGTCTTGATTCAAATCCAAATAAAGAATACATTTAAAACATCTTCTCTAAACATAGCTAGCTTTAGAACAATTAGCAGATTTCCCAGTTATCCACTGGGGTATGTGGGGTATTATTATAAATGAAGTTATGATAAAAACAAGTAATTGATTTTATTGCTGATTGTGCACCTGACATTAGCTTTTCCACGACTCCTTAGAAAAATAAACTTCCTTACGAGTGAAGTTTGTGTTTTTCTTGTCCTAAACAGCTATTGGAAAACGAAGCAGCTGTCGCCGAAGCGCTTGAGCACCGGCATCCTGATGTACACCCTGGCATCGTCCATGTGTGATCAGATTCACCTGTTTGGCTTTTGGCCCTTTGGCTGGGACCCCAACACGGGTAAAGAGCTGCCGTACCACTACTACGACAAGAAGGGCACCAAGTTCACCACCAAGTGGCAGGAGTCCCATCAGTTGCCTGCCGAGTTCAAACTCCTCTACAAGATGCACACAGAAGGACTGCTGAAGCTCACCCTCTCCCACTGCGCCTAGGGGTGCAGGAGCGGCCGTCCGTGTGCACAGTCACGGACCCGAATTCCACAAGCGCAGGATTCATGCAGTTTTAGCAAAAGTAAACCCTCGGCTGGAAGGATAAGACTCAAGATCCCACGGTGAACTCTGATCTCGTGGACTGCATCACTAAACAAGGGTTCTATTGATTTTCTACTCATTAAGAATAAATAGTAAAATGATGATGCTAAAATTTCTTTCTTCTTTTTTTTTAGAGGACTTCCTGTCGATGTTGCTGTTCAGCAAGGTATTCCTAACGTTATTAGTTTCATGCTGTTTGAAGCCCTGCTTAAATGTCCAGCCGTCTTTAGTGTTTCGGTTTCAGCAGCGTCCTGACTGAGTTGGTGACTCCCGCTCGGACCTCGCTCAGCCCCAGCGAGAGACGCTGAAGCGCAGGTTCGGGATTGACCCACTCCAGGAGAACGCTGTGATCCTCTGCTGATTTCCAGAGTTAGAACCTCTTGTCTCGTAACGCCGGCGTTTGTTGATCCTTTAACGTTGTATGTCTGCAGTTTTATTTCTTTGGGATTAATGGTCCTCTGGTATCAGAAGCAACCCAGCTTCAACGGCAGTCCAACTCCTTTCACTCTTTAAAAATGAAGGATTTCAGTTTCATCTTTTATAACTTGGATAAGCACTCCTGTTTATCGGAGAACTTGTCTTTAAAAAAAGATAGGCTAAAACGGTTCTTGTGTCTGTGACAGGACATCCAGAAATGGCCCACATTCTATGCTGCATAGATGTTCTCCGCATTAGAAGGGGTAAAGTTCACCCTCTTTCACGTCGAAGGTTTTACATCTTGGGGCATCCCGATCAATGATTAATGACCTGGTTTTGATTTGGTAGGTTCAATCACAGCAGCACAGTGTGTCTTTACTTTGTGAACAAAGACTAAGTCCAAATGCAGAAATAGCGTCAGAAAAACTGTGTATAAATGTTTCACAGAAATTACGAGAGGAATAATTAGTCAGATATCTCAAATCAATGCAGTTGATGTAGTTGATCATTAGCAAGCTTGGACACCTCTTTAATCTGCTGCTCTGGAGGTTTTAGGTGTTTCTTGTTAACACAATGCCAAAGTAAAGATATCAGCGATGATCTTGGGAGGTTAGAACGCCACTTTCGAGCCCGCCGTGAGAGCAAATACAAGTAGAAAACATTCAAGACATTTCCAGTTGTTGCAGATCCTCGGCAGGTTCTCCTCAGTATCAGAAGGTGGAATTCATTCAGTCGTCTTAGTAAACTCTGTCAGTTTCTTGAGGTGCTTTATTTCCCTTTTCCTTCAGCGATCTTATGTCTCTTTTGGGACACGCAGGCAGTGTACATGTGCTTTATCAAAGCTGCCATCGATATCATCCAGCCGCTGCTGGACATGAGATAAAGGAGAGGGACTCTCCAAAAAAAAAAAAGAAAAGTAGTGTCTGACTGTTTGCTGATACTTATCTGTTAGTTTCTTAGCTGTCAACTCGCAAATGTTCAAGTTTTCGTTACAGTTATCTAACCACTACAAATTAAAAACACAGAGTGTACCTTTACACCTAAGACAAATAACGTGTGTCACGGCAGCTGCCAGACAGTGTAACGCTGGACATCTTTGTCCCCTTTATGGTAGGGGACATACAAATATTTATCTTTAAGTGTTTCTACATTAATTATGATTTTTTTTCTTTTATGAAAACTGGTCTTAATAATATGTTGAAAGTTAAAGAATTTGTACTGTTAACACAAGTTTTAACTGACCCTAAAAAGCCTTTTGAATTTCCATTTTAAAACGTAACCATAAGGGAAAGAGAATTTTTATTTGTTCTTTCAGTAATTTGCATTGCCATGCAATCCCTTTGCATTTATTGTGAATACTTTTGAGCCCTTTTGTGATATATTTTGCTGTGCCTCCTGTCTGTTTCTGAGGGCTTGAAGCCGTGGCAGCAGCCGGCAGCAGCAGCGAGAGCTGTCGACGCCTGTGGCAAACACAGCGTCTGTGATTTGTAACTGCTGCCACAGCTTCACAAGGTAGCTGCTAAATGTTTCCAAATCTTAACCAAAACCACACTAAACAAAAAAGCACAAAAAGGAGCTGTAGAGCTTTTACTCTAAAGATCTCTGCATGACATACACTACATTACGCCCGTAGTTTCAGAGCAACTACAGCCGGGTTAAACAAACAAAGTAGTAAACTAACAGCATTTTTAAAACTCATTTTCTCTACCTTTTACAGTTCTGTAGAGAGCAAACTGCAAATTTGAATAAATGTTATAATATACTGATATAATTCTAAAAAATATAGTAAGACTCAGATAAAAATGAAAAATAGGTCAAAACAAAACAGCCAGTTAGTGAGGCTACTGTATTTAATGTTTACATCAATATTCATGTGTCTCCTTAGAGAACCATGTTAAGTTCATGTTGCATGCTTAGTCATCACTTATTTTTCTGAAGATGTACTGCCCACACCTCATTCACTGTACCTGACAGCCAAGTCCACACTAGCTTGGAGGGTAGCATCTGGCTACACACTTGCCAGAGCGGCTTGACTGAATAGCCAGGGGCCTGCTGAATATTTTCTTTCCGAAAGCTTATGACTCGTATACTTTGCACTACTTCTGAACCAAGGAGGCTCCCCTGGAAGAGTGTCGCAGTGGACACAGCTGCAGAAGCTGCACGTATCAGTCGCAGCGCAGGGCGGCAGTTACAAACATGTGATAGTCGTACAATGATAGTCCAACAAAGCGGTCATTTCATGAATAAGCTAATGACAAAACCGGCACAATCAGCAATATTAATCCCCAGCGGGGAAGCATGTTTGCCTCAAATCCACAAATGTAGACACAGCAGGCCACATGTGAAATACTCAACAGTGGCTACCGTTTAAGATTTGATTATTCACTGGGGGAAAAAAGGCCTTGAAGAATGTTACCTGCCGAACCAGGAGTCGAATTGTTCTTTGAAAAAAAGATTTACCACATATGTTCTCATCTGAAAGTAATGACAGCATTGAATGTAGAGCAGGTTGTTTTAATGTATGTGTGATATATGTATTGTAATTCGAGACATGGTAGTTAGTGATCGCAGCAGAATGACAACTCGTCTGCTTTGACAAACAGCAGCAACTCCCAAGTTGTTGTGTTAAAACTTACTGGGAAAGCGTTCATCTGAGCAACCTTTTGCCACAGAGTACTAAGACCTGTGTGATGCTTGTTTCACTCAAACTTGTGATTTCCCTCAAAGACAGCAGAAGATTTACGGCGCAAAGAAGTTAACCAGCTAAGGAGTTGGCACTCTCAACGGCAATCATCGCAAAGTGTCACTGCAAAACTGCTACAGTCCAATATGTCAGTTTTGATATTTAATTCTGATGATTCATATGTGTCATATTGGATATTGGATTTTATTTTAAGCTTACAAGAAAATAAGTCATTCAATTAAGGCATCGAGACCCCAGACCCAGAACAATCTACCTCCTGTGCCCATGCTGAATGTTGCCGTTACACTGACTGAGACCCAGAGCATGGAACGGAAGCAGAATCTAGCCGCCTGTGGCTGAATGTAAAATCAAGAAAATAACTTGAACTAAAACTCGAATTCCTGTTTTGTTTGCCTTTTTCTGCAATTTAGCTCAGAACCATCAAAGGTTGGCGTAACACACCAAGGGGAATTAAAACAGAGTAGGCTTCTATCATCATAGTCAAGAATCCCAGTTTGAATAGACCACGTGCATATGGGTAATGTACTGTATTATCTACATGATATGAACCAAACGTACAAAATAACAATATAAAGTACAAGCATTGCTGCCTGAATGCATCATTGTATTTCCAGCCCTTTACAAAATCTTCCCCAGGTGAAACACATGATCAAAACTGGCACAAACAGATGTGATGTTTTGAGGCATATTGAATGTAAATGATGATATTGAAGACAGTTTTCTCTGCAAGAGAGGGGTTGTCTGCTCCTGTGTTTTGTTTGTATGTGTGTGTATTCCTTTGTGAAAGTGGGACAAGAGAAGCCAGTGGCTTCATGTTTGCCTCTTGGATTTTTTTTCTCTTATGCTTGAGGACAATATTACATATTTTTAAGATATAAAATGTTTTATTTTCAGAACAAAAGGTCACAATCAGTATTTAATAAGAAAAATGATTTGATTATCTGACTTGAGTGTATGACTGCAAACTTGTCAAACATTGACTCGTATGTTATCATGCTCAGTTCTGTTTTACTGTTTTTTCCTGCCTTTCTTGTAATATCAAGTGTAAGGTGATATTTCTGTTACATCGAGAATTAAACGGCACCCACATACACACACACACACACACACAGAGAGAAAGAGAGAGAGAGAGACATATACATATATATATATATATATATATATATATGTATATATATATATATGTGTGTGTATATATATATAGACATATATATATATATATATATATGCATATATACATATATATATATAAGCCTCCTGATTGGACAACAGCCAGTCAGGAGGCTTGGTAGGCTCATGACCATCTACAGATATGAGGACCATTAAATTGTATCAGTTCAAATTGCTCCACCTCTTGTTATTTTCTGTATTCATCTTATTATATTCTTTATTTTGGCCAAACTCATTCTCTCACTTAACTTCACTGCTCTTAGACCTTACTCTCAATTTTTAAAGAAAAGGTGAAGTAAAGCAGGTTAAGTTGAACTGAAACCTGTGGTGAAGGCCATTAATAGGAGCATTTCAGCTGGAGGAACCTGAGTCTGTGTTGCCCTGCATTAGAAAGTCCTAGTTGGGCCTTCAGATGCTGCTTTAAGCAAAGGTACTTGAAGGCTAAGGTAGTAGGATGTACTTCTGGGAGCTATTAAACACTGAATCACAATCATCCTTCTCTGAGTCCATTTTCTATACCTTTATCATCCTATCACAGCTGTCACTGAGTAAGAGGCAGGAACGAATACCAGAACTATTACAACACAGAAAGAGAGGAAGATGTTAGAGAAGTCAGTGTGTGAGCACTGAACCGCTTTTGGTTTTCCTCTGACCAACAGAGCCTGAAATGATGAAGAGTAATAGCTATTTCGTTAGCCTTATATTTTACATTTGTAATCCATAAGGACATTGCATTTCCGCAAAACAGAATTGTCGCGTATGCAAAGATCAAGTGGATCTTTTGCAGCGTTTGCAGGATGCTAACGTGTCTTACATGTCGGGGGAGCTTCATTACAAGCTACAGGGAAGTGACATCACAGGCTACAAACACACCTGTGGCTTTAAGCTGTCCGTTAGTTTGATGTTGAACAATAAATCTGGATTGGAACTTTAACATTTGATTAAGATGTTTTGAATTCTGGCCCTTATCAAAGTAGTTCATAGTTCATAAAATCCTGATCAAGCCTATCAGCATTAGCTGAAAGTGTTAAATGAAACCTGCCATGTACTGCCATTGTTATGCTGATGACTGTCAGCTCTGTCTGTGAGGAAAAGAGCCAGGTACTGAAGTTACAAAACACTCTGTTAGGCAGGAAGCTCTCAATAAGCAGTCATTTCCTACTTTTGAACTCAAGCAAAACTCCTTTTTTTTAGCCTAAAACCTCAAATTCACTGTTGCTGTGCTTGTGTAGCCTCCAGTAGATGACATAACTCTGACTTCAAGTACTACTATGAGTGACTTAGGAAGTCAGCTTTGGTCAGGATTTTGTCTTTGAATTCTCCCCCTGCTAAAGCAGCTAAAGCAGCCTTCTCTCATTTGCATAATTTGGGCAAAGTCAACAGCAGCCTTAACAGTGTCTTTACATCCAAAAGTCTGTGGCCAGAGTACTGAAAAACAGACTATGTGAAAGGCCACTGCTGTCCTCCAGCCATCCCTTTGTTTTCTTTACTTGCTTCGAGGTCAGCAGGGAACTGCTTCCTGTCCCAGCAGGGAACTGCTTCCTGTCCCAGCAG
>JAOWBL010049585.1:0-24516 GCA_028564865.1 Zenarchopterus dispar | reverse complement strand
CCCCTATGAGCAAGCACTTGGCAACGGTGGGAAGGAAAAACTCCCTTTTAACAGGAAGAAACCTCCGGCAGAACCAGTTAAAAGTACCAGTTAAAAGTTGTGTAGCAGTGTTCTGAATGAGCTGCAGATGAGGACTGAATCTCTCCATCATAAAGTCCATCACAGTAGTCCAAACAGGACAAAATAATGCCTTGATCAAAGTGCTTCCTGGAAAGAAATGATTGATAGGGACCACAGTAGCTCATCTTTGTTAACCTGGGAGATTGAACCTGGGTCCGCCACACCCAACCCCACATCTGTAACCACTAGACTACCACTCCCCTTTGCTCAGACAGTAAAGCCTTTCTGTTGTCATATTAATTCTCAGGACAATTATAATCTAATGTTACAAAGCATTATGCAAAATAAAGAGCTTTTTACCCATTGTATTGTTTTCTCCATATTATTAATTGTCAATACTTTAATATAAATCCATATAAAGAAATAAAGATAAAGATTTTAAAATAAAGATTTTAAATCTAAAAAAGTATGATAAAAACAGGTTTACTAAGCATACTCCAGTGTGTGTTGGTTAACTCTGTCCTTTCTGTTCTGCAGCTGCTGTGGAGCCGGTGTGGCTGCTGATGCAAACACCGCCACACAGATCATGGCATCCAATGTGGAGCTCCACATGCTAAACACTGGCCGACCACCCCTTATTGCCATGGTAACCAGACAGCTGAAACAAATGCTGTTCAGGTGAGAGGAATGATTTTATTCTCATTTCAGACATGAACCAAATGCAGGATGGAGATGAATGTTTTGTTGTCAGGAACAGGATCACCAATCTTCCTTTGGACCGCCTCATTTTTGTCTCACACATGTATGTAAACTAACATAAAAGATATTGTAACATATAGTTCATGACAAGGGTGCTAGTTTTGTTTCAGAAACACAGACAGCACTCTTTAGTTCAGTTTTCCTATACGTTACACAGAATGACAGATTTTTTTTCTTCTCAGCACCAAATACTTATTACCATGTGGTATTACCATACTACAGGCTTTTTCATCACAATTACACCGATGGTAAAAATTCAAACTTCAACTTAATTGGTTTAATTCAACTTATTCAACTTAATTTTATAAAGTTGTTGAATTAATTTTCTTTCAAGGGGGTTCATGAGGTGAGCTGCTAAAAACTGACATCATGTTTTTTGGTTTCTTTATTCATAAATATCTGCACGTCACTAGTATAAGGAAGGTGGGATGTTGTAGTGATGTCTCTCTGGTTTTTCAGGTACCAGGGCCACATGGGTTCATCTGTGATTATTGGAGGAGTTGATGTGACTGGAGCTCACCTTTACAGCGTTTATCCACATGGCTCCTATGATAAATTGCCGTTCCTCACGATGGGTATGTGTCTAACACTGTATATAACAGAGACATTGTGAGCAGGTGGGGCAGATATCTGAAGTAACATTTTTTAAAGACAAATTAGCATTTTGGTAATATTTAATATCACAGGGAGTGAGATAGATTTAGATCTATCTCTTATTTTGCTTTCTGCCTGATATCTAGGTACCTCTTCCAAACCTTTGCATTACAGAGTCGGTGCCCACAGGTTGGCGCATCCAGGTAGACTGTAAAGTTTGTTTAAAACTGAACTTTGTGCAAGTAAAAGTGTCCAACGCAAGACCATTTATAATCATTGTAAACATTGTTGGAATTCCCTTCTGTAGATGTTTGCAAGCCCGAGCTTCCAGAGCTTCCAGAGCTGCATGCTGACCTGCAGTCCCACTCTCTGACCACCTCAGCGTCTGCTGTCTACACCTGTTTATATTGTTGTTTTCGTAGTACACCAACTAATCATCTATCAATCACATGTACATAAAACTCTTAGTTTAGACTACCAATATATCTTGTCTTTTGTATCATTAACAATAAGCCTGTGTCTCACCTCTCTCTGCTCTTCATCCTCTTTTTCCTATATCTCTTTTCCTGCTCTACCTGGTTGGTCTTAAGCAGGAGAGTCCCCCCTTATGATCCAGGTCCTGATCAAGGTTTCTTTCCTCTTAAAGGGGAGTTTTTTCCCCCCACTGTTTGAAAAAGCGGAACTAAGAAAAATAGTTTAAAAACAGCGTGAAAAGAAAAGTGTAATTGTGAAAGATTGCGCTCTTGGTTCAAGATTTTCGTTTCCTGGCTACAGATTCAGCTACAGATGGCACATGTTGACCTTTTGGGCAAACTCCCACTGTCCCTCAAGAATCTTAGTAAGTGTAAATAGCTGGTCAAGTGTTCCACGGACGGAACCAGGATTATTTCTCCTAAATCTGAGGTTCAACTATCAATCAGGTCCTTACTTCAGCAGCGCTGCGTAGACCTTACCAGGGAGACGGACAAGTGTGAGTCTATAATTGGAGCAGACCCTTCAGTTCTTCTTAAAAACTGGAACCATCACCCCAGCCTGCCAATCCAGAGTAAAGCCCCAGACATGGTTTAAATTTGCTGTTTATAGTTATGCACTACAACCAAAAATCGATGTTTAAATAAACTGGAGCTGCAGCTGTAATGTGAAATTTTGAAGTACATGCCTTCAGTTATGCCTGTAGCTGACAAAACTGGTAAAGCAAAGCATCTATGCAAAATCTCTCTCTGAAGTGTACTTTCTTTCTCCCTGTGTGCCATGTATATGATGTGATGTGGGTTTCCTGTTAACTGTCTTGAATTTATTGACACCTTCATTTATAATGTAGCACTCTGTGGCTAGGGTGTTAGAGTGACTGTTCACCTATTGAAAGGTTAGTTGTCTTATTGCCTGGCTTAACCGAGTGCCTTCAAATGTTGAAGGGCACTCTGTTAAGCCACTGAACCTCATTATTGTTCAGTGTGGAACATAAAACACATTGGATGAGAAGCCCTGTAGGAATGAATAAATAAGAAACCTAGTCCTTTGCAGATCACAACCATTGTTCAATAAGTGTGGCTTATTCACTTGGGGACTTTCCTGACAGTTTCCAAAGTTAATGAGAGGTGGGACAGAAAAAAAAATCTAATGTCAAATTGTGGTTTTAGGTTCTGGAGCTGCAGCTGCTGTTTCTGTGTTTGAGGACAGATTCAAACCAAACATGGAGGTGAGAGTGACTATCTCCTTTTATTACCTTGTAATTAAAGTAGTTGAAATGATAACTGGCCTGGTCCACATGGGATAAGAAACACACTGTGAGGAGTGCTGTATCACACGCTGAATGCCGTATGACGTTTATTATCTAATTTAAATAAAAAAATGTATTAAATATATTTGAAACATGCAATCATGCCAGAATTCAGACTCTTTTGTAATAAGCAGTATATTTCATAACCTTTTTTTTTGCTGACTGATTGCTCCTGTCACTTCTCTCTTGCATTTCCAATGTCATTCATAAACTGCTTTAAGGAGCTGCTGGACTTGGTGTTCTTCCACATAAAACATCAAAATATTTCCACATCTCTGCCACTTTTGTTGTGATGATACTGATTTTTTTAAAGTATCACATCCCTATAGTCAACTTATTTTCAGTCTTTTCTAAATTAATTTGTCCAGGCCAGTTTAATTAGTTTGTTTTCATTTGTTTTTGTTAATCAGCTTTCAGTATATTATTATTTATACATTCTTACCTTAGTCAGTTTCAACATATTTTGGTAATTCATTGTGGTTTTTTTCCACTTGTTAATGTACATCATTCCAGATTTTGTTTTGAGGCATCAAAATAAAGTATCAGCAGCATGTCCACTGAGCCACATGGCCAGCTGTGCAGACTCGATGGCAATAATTTAGCAATGTAAAAGTTAAATGATTTAAACATTTAACATTGTGGCATCACAACTGCACGACCAATTTCAAAACCAAATCTGTGAACAATGTCACTGTCATACATCACAATCTGCAGTATAAGAAAACAAGAAACAGTTAGATGATATGCTGCTATCAGAAAAATTCTCAGTTTACATCTGACCAATCTACCTTGCATACTGTAACCCATAATCCATAACTACTCTAGAAGAAGGAAGAGCATCCAGCTTTCAGGTGTCCAGTAGCAGAGTCTCTTTTCGTTTATGGTGCTACATATTAAAAACCTTCAAACTAGTAATAAGTTCACACTGTGTAGTTTACAGTATTCGCAGTATGTAGTTTTTAAGTAAGAAACAACAATGGAGGACATCCAGCACGTTCAGGTCCATTCAAAATGTACTAGTAGTCATTATCTATTATGCATTGGGTTCTTTGTTCTTGTGATTTGCTTATTTCAAGAATAATTCAAGCTTTGTTGCATTTTCTCAAGAAAAACTTTTCTGAAACAAAATTTTTTTTGTCCCCTTTCCAACTTTTGACAACAGATAGACAACTGGTCTCAACTGATCTGTACTGCTCAGTAGCTGCATGGATAAAATAAAATAAAATAACTCACATGTGATACCTTTAACAATTAGAATGAGAAATCAAGTCCAGATACCTTAAGTAGCTGCAATAAAGTCCTTAGCTTTATTTGGCAAGGTTCAGTGATGTCTCATGAGTCTCTCAGTTTTTGGTGTGGTCTTATTTTGAGGATGTGAGTATATGATGAAAAAGATAGGTGTTCTGTTTAGACTTGAAGAAATGAATGCTGAATTGAGTAAAACACCTCGCTGGTTTTCATACGTGATCTGAGACTGTTATTGTTCCTATTAATTTTCTTTCCCTGACTTAGGATCAGTAAAGGATCTACTCTATCTCTACTTGGTGTTCAGTAGCTGTTACCTGCTCAATCCTGGACTTTCCTCTTGTCTCCAGAAGATCCCGATAAAAGATAAAAAAAATAAATAAATGTCCATGCCTCTTCTCCTGCTCTTTTTATTTCAGCTGGAGGAAGCAAAGCAGCTAGTAAGAGACGCCATCACTGCAGGGATTTTCTGTGATTTGGGTTCAGGCAGCAATGTAGACTTGTGTATCATCACCGAAGCTCGAGTGGACTTCTTGCGGAGTTATGACAGGCCTGCAGAGAAGGGCAAAAGGTAAACACTTAGATGTGTCTCCTCTGGGTGTTGTGGTGGTTGGCAACCAACCTCGTAATAAGGATTCTGGTTCAACTCCTGGCTGAGTCCTTCCTTTGAAGCGTTTTCATGCTTTCTCCATGTACTTGGTTACTGTGACTTCCATCCACACTCCAGTTAGGTTGACTAACTGGAGTGGTGAGTGTGAGGTTTGTTGGTGGTCAGGTTATAGAAAATGAATAGATGAATGAACTTCCAACAAAGAGATTAGAAGCCTCCCAACATAAGTGCTAATTTTACAAATGCTAACATTTAAGTCCTTCAAAGAGCCATACGTCATAAATCAAATGTAATTTTCTAATGGTATTATCTCACATATGAAAGTACAAACAGCTCAGGATTTGGTTGCTTATGGTCTCTTAAATCAGACAACAGTTAGCTCAGCAGATATTTCAAAATGTTGGCATCATCCTATGCCACATGAAATTGCTGAAGTTCAGAATAAACTACTAATAAACTACACAAATTACACAGGCTACCTTTTAAAAAAAGATCCAACAACGTCCTGCAGGTCAGTTTCAGACATAATTTTGATTCTATTTATACTGTTTATCCCTCTCTCTTTTTTTCTTTTAGAGAGGGCGAGTACAGGTATAAACCTGGCACCACTGCTGTCCTGACTAAAACGGTGACCCCTCTCTCTCTGCACATGGTTGACGAGTCTGTTCAGATGATGGACACTGAGTAATTTACTGTAAAGTGTACTCTCTTGATTGAAGTTTCTGAATCCAACCATATTAGATTATCTGTTTTTAAAGTTGTTCACATTTTGAAACAGTTATTTGGTAAATGATCATAAAACACAACTACAGACTGGAATTTGGTAGTTTCATTGTACTTTGTATTTTTAATTTCATTTTCTAACTAAAAACTGAAACAACATGTCAATATATCTGACATAACTGTTTTTTTTGGGGGGGGGGGGTATTTTTGTTAACAATATCAAATAAAGTGTTTAAAAATTGTTGTTACAATTGCTGGTATTAATTCACAATTGCAACTTGATAGAGAGTATTTCTTTCTTCTGGAAAAAGTGGAGGAAACTACAAGACAGTAACTGGGAGCTAAACCTTTTTTACAAGCATTTTTACAAACTTGAACTGAAAAAAATGGGATCAAATGTACAACTTCAACAACAGGCTAACATTAAGCAAGCTCAAAATAACACAACATAGAAGGTAAGTAAGAAAATACACTCACCAGTCACCTGTACCTAATGAAGAGGTAATTGTGTATGCTTTCTTTGGTGGCTCTGCCATGGCAGTGCATCTGAAAATACTATGTTAGATAGCTTCAACTTATAGTTAGATGCTGGTTGACTTCACCCATGAGTAAATATTATGATCTATGTTGCAAAACGCTGATTCTGCAAAGTTACCTATTATTCCTTACAGACTCCAGTTGATTGCAATGCAGACCTGTTTGGACTCTGACAGAAATGCAGTTTGTCCTGATAAGAGTTGCTCTACCATTAAAATAATTTAAAAACAAACATTATTTTAAGGTTGACAAGTAACATTGTGTTGCTTTATTATCAAAAAATGACATGAAGTTGGTTTTTGCAGCTAATGAATTTAAAAGGTTTTTACTCCCAAAAATCAAACTACAAGGTTAGTAATCACGAGGCAAGATTACTAATCAAGCACTAATCTTGGACATTTAAATAATCATAATTTAACCTGGTATGACTAATTCAATTTCTGGTGGTGTCATTTTGTGTAAAAGAGCTTTTAGAGATGTGGCATTTTACAGCCATTTTAACTTTCACTTTGTCAGCTGTTTTGGAGACCGTGCTCAGACGGACATGGTAGATACCCACGCTGATGTAAAATTAGGGGGAATGTATTTATTAATAACATGTCTCTGAATGCATTAAATTATTGTATGACATTTTTCTCTTTTTTTATAAGTTTCAAAATCTGTTCTTACTGAATGGGAAATGGATGCCACTATATTGCGTTTATATTTTAGGAAAAATGTAACAATACTTGGACTATACATGAAAAAATAAAAATAAAGCAAATTACACATAGCAGATAAAAATTATTAACCCCCTAAAATGAAGTTATTCTGTTTGTCTACTTGTGACCAGAGACAGTTGTTGTTATTATCGTTTATGTTTATGACTTTTACTACTTTGAACTAAACCATTTTGTCCTCGATGCCTTGGACTGTCTTGCACTTTTACGTTTTTAATTTACATTTATGCAAAGCAACGCGCTGGAATTACTGTAACGCAGGAGGCGGGGACATCCTGGAAAACAGCAGCGACTGTGAGGGACGGACACGGCTCACGCAGCCAAAAAAAGCCCTCTGATACGTTTAACATTTTTGATTGACAAAAAGTCTATCCAATAAGAAGACAGTGGGCGGTTACTAGGTGATGAAACTGATAAAAGCAGTACTAGCAGTTGAGCAGGCGAACAGCGGAAATGACTTAGACCTATCAGTATATTCTAAGATCGTGTAAAATCCCGCATCCCAGCAAGATTATTGCGACACAATTGTGATTTGACGGGAAATGGGTGGTTACAAGTAAGAAGGGCTGCCAGAGCCGTGAATCAGACGGTAAGCTGATTCAACATCTTCCTAAAACCACTGCTTTCACTGGCTTCTTAGTTCAAGGAAATGTGGTACTCGTTCAGCCACTAAGGTAAATGGTTTATATTTCCTCTAAACGTTTAATCTCTTACCCCTCCGCACTGAAGATTTGCTAATTTTACTACCACGACTGCGCACTTTATTTTCCAGATGGCGCTAGTGAACTTTCTGTCCTCGCTCGTGTACGAGCATTTGTTAAAATGGTCATACTGCTTTTACGTGTTGTCGCGAAGACAAGATGAGGACATGGGGCATTTGTTTGTTCGGTCTTTATCCTTGTTTGATGTTGTTTTTTTCTTCTTTTACTGTTGCCGTGTAGCCGTCGTCATGGTGTCTCCGAGGTTACCACAGCTATTGGGGTTCTTGTGCCTTTCATCGGTTTTGGCCGTCAGGGGTGGTAAGTGGATATTTTTTTTTTTAAGTATAACTCCTAACTGAAATCTTGGTTTACAGTCACAACTGCTGTCTTCTTTAAGCGTCATTAAACGCTTTTAGCCCATTAACCTAAACTAGAACAAGAACATAGAATCCTTGAAGTTTATAGACGATGAATAGAATACAAATACAGTAGATGGCCAGTCTACAATTTTATGTAGGGTTTTGACATTTTTTTGTCTAATTATTCTGGTTGAAATTAATTGAAGAACCAAACTGGTATGTTAATGTATGTATTTCCCAGTGATTCGGTTTTTCTGTTTTAGGTGGAAAATGAGGGAAACAAGTGTTTTTCAAGTATGCAACTAAATAAAAACCACAGGATGATGATGATGATGATGATAATCATAATAATAATAATAACAATAACAATAACAATAATAAAATCATAGAGGGTGTATTCAAATCCTAATGGAAAAATTTTCTGTTTACCATTAACAAAGTGGGGTGGAAATCTCCTGTGGACACCATGATTTTGTTAGCTTTATAACGAACAAATAAAAAATGTATTGTTTGGCTGCCAAGAGAAAAAATGAATATATAATCCCTTAACTAAGTCTATTTTTGAGATTTCTGCTTGAAAATGATATACTCTATAAAAGTTGTATTTCTCTGCAGCTATGAAGTGAAACTGAATTAATTTAATTTCAAAATAAAGATAACATATGACAACAGAATTGTAAAGTTAAGTATGCTTGTTACAAGAAAATGAAGATGGAAAATGGCAAAAATAGAAATATTTATCTCCAGCTGACAATATAATTCATTTCTTTGGATTGATGCAGTGAAAACCTAAACGCATGACAAATCCAATCTAATTTTTTAAATTATGTATTGTCACAGACTTTTTAGAAAGGTTTATGAAGAGTAATGTTTAGACATTCCAAACTTTTGTCTTATTTTGGTGTACTTTTTCTAGAATAAGATTATGGACAAATGCATATCTTTAAGAGCAAAAAAATGGATGGGTAGTGCACAAATCAATGTCATGTCAGGCATTATTCAGTTGGAATGAAGAAAAAAAGTGCATATTTATAAGATGCTGGCTTGGTGTTGGTCTTGTGTTAGAGAAAAATCGTTTTGATTTGGCATATAGATTTAAGATTACATGAATTGAATGAGATTTATCATAGTGAAGTATAAAAGCTAAGACTAAATACAGTGAGAGGCTGCAGAAAACTGAACTAAGACTTGTTTTTTTTTTAAACTTTTTTTTTTTTTAACTCTTCTTTGCTGCTAGCTGAATGAGACTTTTTTTTTTCTTTTGTTAGTGATTGGTCATTTTAGTGCTGCTGGTGTATGGGAAATGTTGGTTTTCATATGTCACAGCTTTCTGTTTGCAAAAAAAAAAAAAAAAATGCAATGAGCAGCCAACAGCTATATACCACAGTGTTTATCCAAGACAAAGGATATACAGCTGAGGTTAAGAGACAAGGTCACCACCTTGTCCTTTTCCCCCTGTGCTGAACTTTTTCCTCTTTTTTTTTTTTTAATGGGCATAACTAGATGAGAGCACTTTCACACTAGAGTATTTGATATGATCGAAGGTGCTGAACTGGTAAAGGGGAACAAGTGAGGAATGTGTTGCTATCCTCCTGTGACAAAGTACGTTGTTTTACTCACCACTTGTCACTTTATTCTGCAGGTTAGATCTTATTTTTGCATTTGTTTGGTTTGCCATTACTTTTGGAGTAGTGCTTCCTGTCCTGGGTTTGTTTTTAGTAGCATTATGCAATAATCAACAACAAAGCATTTAGGTAGACCAAAGCAAACACACACAGTTAGTTTAAATATTTATTTGTTAAACATTGTATTGGTTATACTTGCAATTTGTTTGTTGCCTTTCTCTGACTCACCATCCAGGTATAGTGTTCACGAGGGGCGGGCCCAGCATTTCCTGTCTTTTATGACATTCGTGATGTCATTGATTTGATTGAGTGAAACCAAGTGGGGGGTTGTTCTTTTCTGTAGTCATTTGTTTGTTAGTTTGATTTTCTTTTGATATGTTTTTTTGTCAGGAATATTTGTTTACTTTTAGGTACTTCATTAAGTATATGAATTCGTAAAAGAATTGAAGGGAGTAAATTTAAATAGTTTGAGCTAAAGAATTGTGTAGTTTGCCCTCTTAGTGGAGAATGGTGTAGTCAGAGTTTAATTTTGTGTGTGTGTGTGTGTGTGTAACTAGTGTTGGTTTGGACCCAAGAGAGAGAGGACAATAAATCATTGGCTTGAGATAATTAAAATGTTCTGTGTTTGCATGTCTGTCTGCTACTGAATCGCTTGAGACACACTACCTTACACCTCCCAATACTCCCTCACCCATTCTGGCCCTCCTTTTTAATACTTCACCTGTCCTAATTGCTTAGTTAAGGTTTACGGTTTTTGTTTTTTTTTTGGAGGGGGGGGGGGATCTTTTGCAGTTACATGTTCATATATACTATTTTAGAGTGATTGTTTAGTCACATGTGTGGCACCAAGTAAAGATTCATCACTTACCACAAATTATATAAAATAGAAGTTTGTATTGCTTAGAACTAAATAACATGGCCTAAAATGAGTTTTTCTTTTTAAACATCCGATTGTTTGTTTGTTTGTTTGTTTGTTTGTTTGTTTGTTTATTTATTTATTTATTTATTTATTTGACTATGTCTTGGCACCAGCAGAATTCAATTGAAATTCAAATTGAAAATACTTTGTTCATCACCAAAGAAAAATGTATTAATAGAATTAATTAGCAGAATGTTGCATTATCATTTTATAATTCTGACTGTATAAAGTCAACAATTCTGACTTTAGAAACTGTAGAGGCAAGAATGTTTCTCACTTGTCATTTAGGCAGCAAATAGGTGTGTGGTGGTATGTGTGAGTGTCACTGGGGCAGACTGATTGCTTAATGCATTTACATGGAAATCTGTTTGGTGCAGAGAGAGGGTGAGGTAGGGTCCCAATATTTCTGTTGACTGCTAAAGCTGAACTATTATACAACTCAATTCTGCAAATATACAAATAAAATGTATATTCATCGGAAGGAGTCAATAAACATCACTGAACTGAGAGTACTGGAGTTATGTTCTTGGATATTGCGTGTCAGACAGATCCCTGCATTCCTCTCAAAGTGGCTATTTTGGATTTGTTAGTCACATTACAGAAACTCGTATATTCTGATTTCATGAATTTAGAATTTCTGACTTAAAGTCAGAATTTGTGAAATTAAAGTATCTGATTTTTATGAAATCAGAATTTCTAACTTGTAATTTTACCCTGCTTCTCATGTAATTTTGTTTTTGTTTTTTTTTTTCCCTCAAATGGCTCAAACACATGTGACAAGTCAGGATGCAGATGTAAAGAGCAGGTGAGGGTTAAGCAAATCAAATGAGCACAACTGCATCTTTTTCGGTGCTCAAAGACAGAAGGAGAGGAAACGGCTCTGTTATCAATAAGACTGTGATCTGGTTACCATCATCACAGCCTTGTTTACTATTATTTGAGCAGGTGAATGTCGGACCTTCATGAATTTGGAAGTTCTACCCAAGGATGAACTAGACTTGTGAGGGCCCATGATTCTTCTTCTCATGTTCTGGTTTCTTCTAATTCTTCTTTCTTTAGACTATGAGCCACACTTGGTGACGGCTCCAAACAATCCAGTGCTTGAGATTGGAACCAACTTCACAGCGACATGCATGATCATCGGTACAGAAGAAGTTTCTGCAGATGATCTCTACTGGAATTTGTCGAAGATTGTCATACCCAAGGAACACTATATGAAGATCAACAGAACAGCACTAAATGTGACGATCCCCATAACATCTGAAAAGGCTGAGTGGCTATTTTGTCGCTGCAAGAAAAAATCCAACTACGTTAACTTGAATAAAGGCAGATTTATACATGGGATTCGGCTCAATCCAGGCTGTAAGTTTCATCCTCACAACTTAAAAGCATATTTTTTTCTACCAGAACATTTAATTATATTCACAAATAGTTTTGTTTAATAGAATGTTTGTTTGTGAATTATTCTTTAGATATGACATGGTGTAGTTGTGAGTACACACATTTTTATACTGCAATTGATGTATTTCCTTTTTTTTTTTTTCCACTTTGTTTGGTTAAAAATACTGGAAAGTGCTTGTGATTAACAGTGAGTCATTTACAGATGTAGTGTTGTGAGTGTGGAAAAGGAGGTTGAAATGATTGAGATGAGGTGTTTGTCCCGTGCCAGATCGTCCAAAGAAGCCAGAGAACCTGTCCTGTGTAGCTCTTCAGGAAGGTGAATTTATCTCTCCGAACCTGAACTGTGAGTGGGAAGCAGCTGGGCGACAAACATCAGAAGTCCCTCTAACGTACACACTGTTTGTTCGAGATATCCTCTCGTAAGTACACTGCTGGCATGTTTTAGCTTTGTTGCCCTTTTTGCTGATGTAACTTTAATAGCAAACCGTGTGGGTTAGTGGTTATTGGTAAGGATTTGAGGAGTTTAAGTTGTATTTGTTTATTCAGAATTGTTCATCTACTCAATATGTTATTTACACTTTTTTAAAATGGATGTTAAAGCTATAATAACACATGGCACAGTTGATTAAATGTGATTTTAACTAAGTTGAGAGGAGTTTTTTAATACATTTTGTTTTTGTTATTTGTGTGGCAAATTTTCTGATATGTCAAGTCAAAACCTTTGTTCTGAATTCTTCAGTAGAAAGTAAAATGGTTTTATGTACTCTGAAGTCTAGATCAAACTTTTGTTAATCTCAGATCTGATGTGCTATTCTTTTTTTCTACAGATTTTTCTACAGGTATTTTATTAGTAAACTTTTGGCAGTAATCAAATTTATTTTCTACAGCACAAGTTTAACAGAAGTAATGGTAAGAAGTTGAAGTAGCAAAAGTTAAATTACAAAAACAGAAATGACAAAAATGTACATAAATATAAAAAATGGAGAGGTTAAAATTCAAGTGAGCAAAAAATGGAGTCATCATCTTTCCTCGGATTTGAAAAAATAAAAACTAATTAAAACAGCAGTGAGCTAATACAAACAGATTTTCAGCAAAGCCCTGCTGCAAAACATGTATGAATAATGCAAGAATACATTTGCAAAATGTGAAAAATAAGGTTTATTTGGTATGTTTTGTGAAAAAAATGTGGGTTTAAAAGATCTGCAGTTCAATGCATTCTGTTTTTGTTTTTTCTCCACATTTTCATTTCCTAACTTTATTTGGACTGGGAGCTCATTCAGTGACATCTGTTCACTTTGTACAGTGTTGTGGAAAAAAGTATCTAATACCTCTGTATAAATACATTTTAACCACTAGGTGACTGCAATACCTGAATAAGACTGAAATAATATAACACTCTAAAATAAAGACTTAGTGATATGGCTCGAATTAGTGAATTATTTAATTATCTTTTACATGCAAAAGGGTCAGAATGTACATCTCAAGTTCCAATGCAGAAATGACCCAGAGAGTCGTCAGGACAACAGTTTTACTGAGCAGAACTGATTGCTCTTTAGACAAAATAAGACACGATTCTCAAAACATCTTTGCAGCTGTGTAGGACAGATAAACCCAAACTTCACAGACACATGACTGGACTGAACTGAGTGAGCTCATGATAAACTGAGAATGACTGATAATTTTCCATCACATACAACATGATAGAAACCACATGAATCACCACCACAAAGATGGAATTTATGCACAAAATCTGTATGACTGACAGAAGTTTTGGCCACAACATTTCACAACAGTGTAGCATCACCAGAGAGGTTTTTAGAGCTTTTGCAACAAGAATTATGCCTCCAGACAAGTCTGTGTGGCCATATCAGTTTTACATCGACACTGCAATGACATCACAACCCCCCAGACTTTTCCATACTTGCAGACGCATAAGAACAATTACAGTCCCAGTATACCATAATGATACCTTTTGGACAAATATCAGTACTACTAGATGCATCCTACATATGTTTGACATTAAAACTACCTTAAAATGAAAATGTCATAGAAGTCCCAACTATGTCCCACTTTTTAACTTTATTGTTATGCTCTTCTTAATGGTATTGAACTCTCTTATCCACAGCAATAAAACATTTAATGTATCATCAAATGAAAACAGAGCCCAAGTGAACACGGGAATAGCCTTCAGCCATTTTATGCAACTGGATGTCTGGGTGAAAGCTCACAATAAACTGGGAACTGAAATGTCTGAACATTTGGAAAAATATGGTAATTTTTTTGGTAAGTAAAAGTATTTATTGTTGTTATTATTTTTCAATAATTGAGTTTTTCAGTGTAAAGACATATTTGTTCTCTTGTTCCAGTCTGACTTTTGTCTAAAATAAGCAGAAAAGTGACTCTTATGTGCCAGTGCAACAATATTTTATTGTGGTTGTTGACTGCTTATCTGGTCTGTTCTTCCAGTGAAAACGAACCCTCCATCAAATGTGACAGTAATTTCAGAGGAGAACTTTCCTACTTCGCTTCTCATAAGCTGGAGTCATCCTATTGCAGAAGTATATTTGAAGTTGATTTATCAAATCCGATTCTGTCCATCTGGATCTCACATTTGGACAGATGTAAGTGTGTTTTAGCCTCACTTTGTCATACTCACTAACTTAACTTGTGAGCTCACAAATCCAGCAGAGCACAGCAATCAGAAGAGCAGAGCAGAGTAATTGTGTCAGTTTTTTTGAATGCATGGACTCTGGCCCGCATAAGATTCTTGGTCTCATTTGTTGCACAGATCTTTTACACTGTTCCTTAATGAATCTAAGTACACCATTAAAGCTGCACATTCAGCTTATTTTGTGTAGATTTGTATGAGATGGTCACTGATGGATGTTACTTGTTTTTACAGGTACCTCAAAAAGACATTAGCAAATATATGAGCTCCTTCAGACTCCAAAACCTTCAACCAGACACAGTGTACACTGTTCAGATACGCTGCAAACACTCAGAGAATAATTCTGGTTATTGGAGCAACTGGAGTGCCAACGCTACTGAGAGAACATCAGAAGACCGTGAGTATTACAAATGTCCAGTCAGGCAAGTGGTTTTGGTTTTTTCCACTGGGTTGGTGTTGCTCAAAGGAACATAGGAAGCACCTACATCTACAGACTGACCCATTCAAACATCTGTTGCGCTGCAGTAAAAAAGGAGAGAAGTCCTTGTTGGGATACTCTTTGACAAGAGATATTCAGATACATTTTTTTTTCTTTATTTCAACACTAAGGCTTTAGGTATAGACTGATAAGTATTGATCCAATACTAGTGTCGTTTTCTTTTCTTTTTTGTTAGAAGGAATTGTTTTTCAAATTAATATTAAAAAAATGCATTTCTATTAAATAAAGAAATTTAGGAATTAAACCTAAATATTGAAAATAGACATTTATATTTAAGCATTTGGGGGTCCAAAGTTTTGGCATAAAACTGGTTGCTTACACCTGTTTCAGCAACCAACAGTGGTTGATCATGAAGGACGATGGATTCTACAGTTTTATCCATCATTGTGCTGGTTTCTGGCTTTTGTTGCAGTTGTTGTTTTTTTTGTTTTTTTTTTTTCCCATAAAGCAGATATCTTCACATACAGGTGTTTGTTGGTCTGACCATCTCAGGAATGATTGAAACCTGTTGGGATGTCAACATGCAAACATGAAATGTTTAGTCACTTCAGTCAACGCTCTTCCTGATTCTGATGCTCGGTTTCAGTTTCAGCAGTTCAATTCAATTCAGTTTTATTTATATAGCGCCAATTCACAACAAAAGTCACCTTGAGGCGCTACACACTGTAGGGTAAAGATAAAACGGTGTTACAAGGAAAATCCCAACAATCCAATGATCCCCTATGAGCAAGCACTTGGCAGTGGTGGGAAGGAAAAACTCCCTTTTAACAGGAAGAAGCCTCCAGCAGAACCAGGCTCGGGGAGGGGCAGCCATCCGCCTCGACGGGTTGGGGGTGAGGGAACAGAGAAGACAGAAAGGAGAGCAGAGAGAAACACATGCTATGGGAGAGAGAAAATAACATTTAATGACATGGAGCAGTACATCACATCGTCTTCACCATATCTCATGCGTGTATGCGTTAAGCTATGTAATGGAAAATTCCTGTGATCACACAATGAGGGGACGAGTGTGAGAAAACACAGGTCTTGAATGACTTAGGGTTGGGGGGAACAGAACTGTAACCTGTGAACTTTTTAACCTGTAACCATCTGCTGTCCTTAGTAGATAAGCAGACAGCTTAATTTCACGACAAAACTATTTACAACGTCTTTACTTGACCCATTTCCTCCTATATCCATCCTTTCAGGTTATAAACTCTTGTATTGGGTATTCCTTACATCTCATCTTCTCCCCCTCCCCTTTCCCTCTTTTTGTTGGATAAAAGCTCATGAGTTTTGTATGTTCCTCAGATTTAACGGACTAGCCTGCGTGCTAACCTTGATTCTCGTCGCAACTAAAATAAAGTACTAAACTGGGAGGTCATCATGATTGTGTTTTTGGTAAAGAACCTCTCTGTGCAGTTATTAAAATTGCCAGAACAGCTACATACCATGTGATTGGCTGGTTAGACGGGTGTCACAGAGCTGCTGAAGACTTAAACGAATGAAAAGCAAATGAGTGTAAAATAAATAGAGATGTTGTGGTGATTTGACATTTTTGTTTGTTTTAACAGAGACTCATTTCAATTTCCTTTTTTTCCTTTTTGGTGTAGGACCTGCCAGTAAACCTGATTTGTGGAAAATCATTGTTAAGAGTAGCACAAATGAAGGACAAGTGCAGCTTCTGTGTAAGGTAAATTCCCATGTCACATTTAAAAATATAACCACGCTATTGTCGACAAAGCCTGACCATGGAACACCTTAAAATTACACCTGGTATCCACTACTCTGGCGAGTTTCAGCTCCTCTGTATGGAAGGTTTTTGATTAAAGAGCTGTTAAACAAATAGTGGTAGTAGTGAGAAGCTTCTGGGGGAGACCTCCAAAAACTCTAGGATAGTTAATGCCCATATTTTGCTTATTATAAATGACTTGTGCAAGTGTTAATGGACAGGTAATGATTCTGACACATGGACAGGTAATAATTTTGATACTTGAAATATATTATTTCTTGTGTTATCTAGCCATAAAAATCAAAGAAGGTGTGAAGCTGCTCTTTCTGTTTCTTTAAGTTTTGTCCATTTTGATGAGCAACAGTTTACAGCGCTCAGCAAATTTTTGTTCAAGAAAACAAATCACAAAGTAAGACAGCTAGTTCAGGTGATCTCTGCAGGCAGAGAAAGCAGAGTAGATGTATTTCTGCTCTGATGGGGATCCAGGTATATTCCAAGTAATTTTTTATCAAGTAGATGTCAAAACGACCGTGATAGCAATCCAGACAGGAAATGTGAAGGTGTTCTGTTCTTATGAAAATATGTAGCCTGTAGCAGTTCACGTTTGTGGTGCTTTTCTAGAACTGACGGCTAACATGCAGTTTGTGGCTCTCCCCCAACAGGATCCTGAATTTACTAATGGGAGGATAATAAAATTTGACGTAAATATTGAAAACCAGATGGGCAAAGCCAAAAACAGAAGTTTGGACTGGGAGAGTATCCCAGTCAACAGTTCGGTGGAGGACAACAGTTCAGGTCAAAGAAGCAGCACTGTGCTCAAGACGATTTACCTGGCTGACAGACAATCTGTCAGAGTCTGTGTTCTCGCCGTCAACTCTGTGGGAGCATCTCCTGAAGCATTTATCATCCTGGCTAATTCAAATGGTAAGTGTCTGTGGTGACTGGAGTTCAGTCCACTTTTCCAGGCACTCCTAAAGCAATTAATTCAATATCTTTGGATTTACATTTGATCTAAGAAGTGACATGTAGTATAAATATAATATAGCTGGCATGAAATATGTTCAGAACTGTGGTTTAGTGGTTAGCATTGGCCTGTTTCGACTCCTGGGTCTGGCAGGAGGCTTTCTGTGTGGAGTTTGCATGTTCTCCACGTGAGTTTTCTCTGGGTACTCTGGCTTCCTGCCACAGTCCAAAAACATGTATGTTAGGTTGATTGACAACTGCACAAAGTATCAGCTTGTTTTTTTCTTCAACTCATGTAAACTGTTATATTGACTGATGCCATTAAAATACACATAAACATAATTTTTTTTAAGAAGTGTTGAAAATTCCAGCTCACAGTGACGCAGACATGGAATGACGTAGCCAGCTAATATCGACTTATGTCGGCTACAGCCTGAGTGTAGAGACAGCTCTCGACAAGATTTGTCTGCCATAAATTATAAGATGGTACACTGGTGATGCATGTTTGGAGCTTCAGAAGCTGGTGCACAAACATCATCTCTTTCCTCTGGGCATGGATGTCAGGCTTGATTGATCATGTGCATACAGACGTGTCATTGCAGAAAACAAAACCAGCGCTTGCATAAGTTCTCGTCCTCGTGCGACACTCTTCAATTATTTTTACTCACTTTGTAGTTTTGTTTTGTTTTGTTTTTTGTTTGTTTTTTAAATCAGAATCAACTATATTCCCCAGGTTTGTGCAAACAAATGAGGAATTTAAATCGGCACACTTTGTCTCTCAAGGCTCAAGAAGAAATAAAAATAAAATAAGAGAGCCTTCTAAAACAAATATGTGACTGTACACATTAAAGAACATTCAAAAACAAATGTGACTGTATACATTAAAGAACCAGTGTTTGCATACAGGGCAGCATGGTGGCCTAGTGGTTAGCACTGTTGCCTCACAGCGAGAAGGTTCCTGGTTTGACTCCCGGCAGGAGTCTTGAGGGAAGGTTGACCTCGATTATCTTTTCTGCAGACCTTACAGTCCACTGCAGCCTATACCCATCGGGTTTAGTGGCTGATCCATAGCAGACAGTGATGGAAGAGCACGAGACAGACTGGATGATTAGTAGAAGATCAGTTCCACTTACTGTGTGTATGCAGACTTATCACCGTCCTGGATCCGTCTGATACCATCAGACGGATCTCTCTTCACTTCAGGAGTGAAGAGAGATGTTAGTCATATTTTTTAATCATTCCAAGCTCTAATATTTGACTTGTCAGGGCATAAAAGCAAAGGAAGTTATTCATAGTTTATGATGAGTAACCGTTGTACAGTTGACCCTGCTCGTCCCCTTCTCTCTATTATCTTGCAGCTGTTAAACTTTCCAGTTACAGCAGTGGCTGCAGTCTTCTTGTTAACTGGAGACTTGATAGAAATAAAACAAAACGCAGGTTCCTCAGACTCTGAGCAGCGATCTATCAATGTGTTGACATCAGTGTTTATATTTACTTGCATGTGTTGGTGTGTGTCTGTGTTACAGAGATGCCCCCAGTGAAAGAGCTTAAGGTGTGGCCACATGAAGGTCAGCTGTGGGTGGAGTGGAAACCCCGAAACAACACGCCTGTGTCAGAATATGTGATAGAGTGGGTTAATGGTGGGGTCATTGACTGGCAGAGAGAGAATAAGACCACCAGACGAACTCCAATTAAAGGTAATTTCTTTCTTCTGAAGAATTAAGGGGCATAAATATTTTAGTGGAGCATGTCTGTACTTTTTATTGACAATATAAGTGATATGTAATCGTCTCTGGTTGTCTGTATTTACTGATAATGCAGCACTCACTTCTGTATTGTCAGTGAACACAACAGACAGCTATGTTGACAAGTGTTTTCTGGTCAGTTACAGGTTCCTAATCTGATTCAGTTCAATTTAAAGAAACAGATCAGATGGTACTGTTGTTCTCACACTTGCACCTGCTCCTGACTTACCAGATTAGTACCAGATTAGTAACAGGTTGGAGCTGATTTTTCTTATCTAGTAGTTGGGTTTATGACTAAAAATACAAAGAAGTCATTTCAGATGAGGCCCCCTGAAAAGAGGAAATGTGGGGTCTGTCATTATCAAGAATCAGGCAGAGAATGGTAAACTTTGCTAAAGCACAGTGTAACGTTTTGCTGAGTGGATAGTTTGAACATTATTTAATAATAATTGGGTGTGAGTTAATAGAAAACCACTTGGAGTTAAAAGATTACAAGCTTGAACTCCTTGGTCATCTTTTATCTGTTTAACTTTTTGACCACTGATATATTAAACCAACATTTTTCTAGGTTTATAAATTTTATTGTAATCTGCTATTCAATCAAATTGATTCATTCTTGTTCTTGATGTCCAACACAGGTGACCTTAAGCCCTTTGTGTGTTACAACGTGTCTGTGTATCCGATATACTCTGGACGGATTGGGAAACAAACAAGTATGGAAGCCTTTCTGGAACAGGGAGGTAAGAAGATCTTTTTTGGCACCAGCTCACAGTAAATAGTTTAAAAGTGACAAAGACTGAAGAAAGTAAATTCTTTGTTTTTAGAGGCGTGTCTTTTTCCATGTTTGTCCTTGTTTTCTTCTCTCTGTAAATCTCCTCACACAGGGGTTTTTATTAAATAAGAGCCAAACAAGCTTTGCTCATGAGCTTTGCTCACTGCTGTTCTTGTTGGGAACTTCACACAGACTGTTCAGTCTGTGTGATGGTGGACCATCCAAGCAAGTGGAGCATCGCTTTTTTCGTTGTACCAAGACTTGGCAGAAATGCCCCAGTTTGCCGCAGCTCTGTGTGAAAGGAGCACAAGTTCACATTGGAGGGCTTTGAATTTTGTGTTGGTGGAATCACTGGTACCTGCTAGTAGGAATCAGCTCACAGAGCTGTGAATACGAGAAGCTGGGGGTCTGCAGATACCAAAGAGCAAGTCTTTAAACCAACACCTCAGTTTTGCTTCTGAAGTGGCCTGAAGGAGCTTTTATCTTTAACTAAGAGGATACCCCTAGAGGAATTAAGGAGAAGTCAGTTTTTGGACACTATCTGAGATTTGCTTTTGTCTGGTGTCTTAGACCGGGTTCACACGACAACACCCCCCCCCCCCCCACACACACACACACACACACACACACACTCTTGCAAGACCAACACAAGCCACATGACTGAGGTCATACAACATGGTTCCAGTGATCACAGTGATCCACCACTCAGAATGCTGTTTACAGACTGTAAAATGATGCTCTTAGACGGAATTGATGGATTTCTGGCACTGTTTGACGTTTGTTGCAGACATCTGTTGCTGCAAAATCATCTCACTGTGAGATGTACGACCACCGTTTTTGAGCTGTGATGGTCTTTTTTTTTTTTCCTTCCATGATTGTGCATTTTACTCAGTCTCGATCTTGTTGTTCTGACCACGATGACCACTGTGGCTCTGTGAGCTGGTTTCATCATTGTAGATGTGTGACATAAGGTCTTAGTCTTAATTTTTTTTTTTTTTTTTTTTTTTTTAGGTTTAATGTTTGTCTGAGCTCAAACTCTGCTGAATATGAAGCTAAAATGCTTCGTTTCTATGCTTTTTTTTGTATTCTAATGAAGCTACCTAATGTTTCTCACCATTTTTAATACAAAGACTTTCCACTGTTGTTCCCTTCACTTGTGCTTAGCATCTAAACCAGCCGGTAAAGAAAACACAGTTGATGTTTCACCTCCTCTAAACATGTTTTCAGTACAAACATCAGCTGTGAGAGTTAGATTTGTATTTGTGGGACAAGAATGTTAATGAAGATCATGAATATGCAGCTAAAGAGGAGTTTTATTCTTATTGCTGTGCAGTCAATGGCAGTCCTGTTATTTTGCTGCTATCTCAATGTCTGTTTTAGTTTTACTCCTGTTTGTGTACTGAAGTAGCTGCTTTGTGGTCTGAACTGAGTTTTTGCTGCTTAATCATTCTGTTTTATTGTGACTTAAACTTTGATTGTAAGGACTTATTAGGAAGTGTTGACAGAGGCAGTAGGTGCTTTTATGAGTTTCTTAAATAACTGAGGAAATTCTGATTTGGATGGAAATGTTTAAACAGCAGAGTACATCACAAATGCCAGGAAATAATCATTTATAATTTCAAGTCTGTCTGCAACATCGATTTAGTTTCAACAGACTTGGACAAACTGCAGGTTTTCCTTTTCTTTTTTATTAAATTGATGTTAACAGAAAAAATTAGTGTTGAACTGAGCCTATTTTATGAAGAAAAGCCATGGTTGTATCATGTGGTTGCAGCTCCATCAGTGGGCCCCTCTGTTAAACTGAGAGGAAACCCAGGACACGACTCAGCTGAGCTAGAGTGGGAGGAGATTCCTCAGGAGAGCAGACGAGGCTTCATCATGAACTACACTATATCCTACAGAACTGGGACTCAGACTAACAGTACGTACCTGTCTCACAGCATCATGAAGCCACTCGGTGTTGAGTGGTTTTCCAATGTTTCACCAAACATCTGGCGAATTTGTTGGTTTGTGTTTGGCTTGTTTTCAGACATAACGGTGCCAGCGAACACCACCTCATACACTCTGAAGTCATTGTCACATGACACCAGGTATGATGTGTGGATAAGAGCCTCGACTATCCAAGGCTCTGCGAATGGCTCCAGTCACTCATTCACCACGCAGAAGTACGGTTAGTTCAACACTCCACTCACAACAAACATGTCCTCCAAACCAAGTCGACACACACACACAGTACTTCTGGAAACGAAGTCACTGCATTTTTAAAGACAGTGCATCTGTTACCGGAATTTATTTTGTAATATACATGATTTTGTGAGGTTTATTTTTGATGATGATGCACTATGAAATGTGGATTGTCTGTGGTCCTGGAAAAAAGTTTTTGTTTTTTTTTTTTCTTTTTTTCTCTTAGGACCTGGAATGATAGAGAGTGTTGTGGTCATAGTGAGTATAGGCGTTCTCCTGGTCTTCCTGCTCTGCCTCTACAAAAAAGACAAGTAAGTTGTATAGTTAGTTTACACCCCCTTGTGAGGGTGGGTAATTTAACATTTTTAAAATCTTTTTCCAGAATATTAGAAGATTTTCTACAAAATTAGTTATGTTATTAAGAGGCCACGTATGGAGGTGATCTGAAGAGCAAAAATCACTGAAGCATCTGGTTAAATGTCACAAGGACAGGAGCGTTTACACAAGTCCTCTGGGCTTTAGTGCCCTTTTATTGAAAAGTAGCTCAACAGGAAATTTCCTGTGGTAGAAGTTCTTCAACTCCCACTTTCACCATCTCTGATGCTTTTTCTCAGAATCAGGGAGAACTTCTGGCCCCAGATTCCTAATCCTGGAGAGAGCACCATTGGGAACTGGTCTCCTGATTGTTCCTCAAAGGTAAAGACACAAGGATTTAGATCGGTTCATGTGCACCCTGCAGTCATACTTTTGAGTTGTATCTGGGTTTCTGACATATTCTGGATGAAGTTTACGTTGAACACGAGAGAGCAGTTCATCTTTTAAGATTCCAGATTAGGATGGTGTGTCTTTCACACTGGTGGTGTTTGGCTAGTTCTTTTGTTTAGCCTGATAACCTGCATAATTCTCTAACAGCGGTAATATATCTTCACTTGCGTTCATTGTCCTGGTTGTGCACGTATTCTTTTGATTCACCTGCAAATTGAAGGAATTGTGTTCACTCTCTGGGCACTCCTGTTTTTGCTAGCTTGGTGTAGCTTAGCTTAGCTCACCCTCACTTTCAGTGGGATTTGCTTAACTCTTAGCATTAGCTTATCTGTTAGCTGCACAGTCATGGCTTGCGGGTCTCCTCAAGCTTCACCGGCACTCCCCTGCCCAGTGTGTCAGATGTTTAGTCACTCCTCTGTCTTCTTTAGTGATGGTGGTAAATGTAATAAGTGTAGCTTGTTTCTAGCTTTGGAAGCCAGGCTCACACAATTGGAGATGCGGCTCCACACCCTTGAAACTACCCCAGCTAGCCAGGACTCTGTTGATGGTGTGGGCCAAGATAGCTTAGCCCCCCCAGCAGATCCCGAGCAGCCGGGAAACCAGGCCAGCTGGGTGACTGTGAGGAGGAAACATAGCCAGAAGCAGAAGCCCTCGGTACACTTCCAGCCCGTTTACACTTCCAATCGATTTTCCCCACTCAGTGACACACCCACTGAGGAACAAACTCTGGTGATTGGAGACTATTTTGAGGAATGCGAAGTTAGCGACACCAGTAAGCATAGTCCAATGCATCCTCTGGGGCCAGAGCAGGCGACATTCATGCAAATTTGAAACTGCTGACTAAGGGTAAGCGTAAATATGGCAAAGTTATTCACGTTGGCAGTAATGACACCCGGTTATGTCAGTCGAAGATCACCAAAACTAATAATGCGTCGGTGTGTGAATTTGCTAAAACAATGTCGGACTCTGTAGTTTTCTCTGGTCCCCTCCCCAGTTCAACCAGGGATGACATGTTTGGCCGCATGTTGTCCTTAAACCGCTGGCTCTCTAGGTGGTGTCCAGAAAACAGTGTGGGCTTCATAGATAATTGGTAAACTTTTTGGTCTTATTAGGAGAGACGGCATCCATCCCACTTTGGATGGAGCAGCTCTCATTTCTAGAAATCTGGATGATTTTA
>JAOWBL010049564.1:11373-24518 GCA_028564865.1 Zenarchopterus dispar | reverse complement strand
AGGCCCGGTCACCGCACTGGTATCATGCCTTTAGCCAAGAACTCTCTTACTGGTCTGTTGATTTTTCCCGTATTGTTATGCTGTCCATGCTACGGTTGCTAACATGGCTTGGCTGCTGCCACGGGACGTAAACTGTTTTTATAAACGCCTGCGCTTGTAACTAACTGGTTTAGTGTCACAACATAGTCAGCAAAAGCTTTGTCTGTTTACAGCCTGCTGGATACTTGTATGGTGCCGTTAGCAGTAAACAAGCTTTCCATATTGTCTCCAAAATCACCTGCACAAGTTAAAATAATTCACAAGACAAATAATGCTCCTAAAACACCTGGAGGAGCACGTCAGCGGGCATGGAGGTTCCCAGAAGAATAAACAGACTAACTGAGAACCTCAAAACAACAACGCCGGGTTTTAACTCTGCCCGACTTGTGTATGCTATTAAATATTAAACATTCTTATTTCAGCAGTTGCTGCTGAAATATCCGAAGCCAGGACTAGAACCTGAAACCGGGACTAGTTGAGCCCCACTACAGTCAGTGGTTTAGATGTGTTACGGTCTTTAGTTACATCAGTTTGAGTACATGCCATTTAAAGGCATTTCAGCTGCTAAACGTGTAAATGTCACGTCTGACGTCATCTTCAGGTTGGACATAAATCTGCTCTCTGGGTCTGGACCTTGATATTTGGATGTCTGGATTTTTGTTTCTATTTTTTTTAATTTTTGTTGTTTTGATACTTTTGTTCAGTTTTACAGAGGAATATGCTTTTGAAAGTTTTAACTGCACTGTTGAAGCGTGAATGAGACATCTGTCCTGGACGCCTCCTGCAGTGATGCTGTTCAGGCTTGTGAAATGTGTGGAAGACCTCTGATGTGTGGCAACACCGCCGCGACCAAAGCTCCAAATATCCACAGTGATCTCCTGCTGAAGCTTCAGAGCTCATGAAATCCTTCACACCTTTGCTGCCTCCACAAACGCACCACCTGCGGAGACGAGCTTCGTGAACTTCAGACGCTTTACGCTCCTGTGTGACGATGAGCATGTCCTCTGGTGGGGAGGGCGAAACGTTCAGGGCTTTTCTGAGACTCGGAGAGGACGTTGTGATGTCAGCTTAGTAAACTGGGAGACTCTGAGGGCGTGGAGCTGGAGGGCCTCTAATTAGTCCGAGCCTGATCCGTCATGACACATTTCTACCCGTGAGCGTTTCATCTGCTGCTCATTTACACAGCTGATTAACAGCAAAGTTATGTGAACAGAGTCTCAGGAGGTTTCTGGTGAAATCATCAGCTCTGAGGCGTCAGCAGGAGGAACGCCTCCTGAAACACCGGCAGGAGGAAACTGATGGAGGTGGACGAGTAGAGATTCCTGCTGTCCTCTCATTCAGACACTCCAGCTGCTGTTCCATCAGATCTCATAGGAAGCTGTCTGGTTTGAGATCTACATTTCAGTCACGTAATTAGCTCCTTCAGTTGAGTTTCTTGATGTTCTTGGTAGGTTTAGTTCTTCTAGTTTTGTTAACTCTACTTCAGTCCCGTTTTAAGGTCTCTAGAGTCCACCACTGTCTCCCTCTCTGATTTATTTCTTCTGGGAGAAACTTTAATTAATGCTTCATGTTCAGCTCAGTGATGGAGCTACCTCAGTGAGGTTCTCGGTCTCTGGAAATATGTCTCGTTGGCTCAGGAACATTTGGTTTGTGGCGATGATGAGAGAACTGGACAGAGTTTATGAGGAGGTCACTGTAGAAGACCAGTAAGTTAAGGTTAAATTAGTTCACATGGAGATGAACCTGATAAACTTCAGACGCTTTTAGAAAGAGAAACATTCAGGGCAAACGAGGGTGTGGAGGTCATTTAAGGACAGAGGAGGTTTAGTGCCATCTGGAGGTTAACAAAATAAAGAAAAATATGAAAAGTGTCAGTAAAGTCATACATTTACCGAGAAAGATGTAGTAATATAGGAGTAAAGTCATGGTTTTATGCTGGTAAGAAACCTCCTGCATGATGAGAATAGCGTTGATGTTTTATGAAGGAAAACATTATAATAATATTATCATAGCTGCAAAAAAAAAGTTGTTACAAGAAAGAGTTTTTGTAACTTTATAAGAATGTCACAGTAGAACAAATATTTATTTTAAGAGAGAAAATTTGTACTAATGGGACACAGTTGTAGTTGCACAAGAAGAAAGCTGTTATGAGAATAAAGTTATTTTATGAGGGTCTTAATGTTTTGAAAATATAGTCAAATTCAACAGTTGTAAATTTAGTAATGTAACTTTACCGTAAAACTGTTTTAACACATTTTTAAGACAAAATTGTGATTTGTGTTTAAATGAGACTCAAAGCATCTGGTTAATCTCGATTTCAGTTTAGGATTAAAAATAAGTAGATGTTCTGTTGTATCAGCGTCATCAGCAACTTAAACATGAAACACTGTATTTGTGTTACTGTTTTCTTGTATTCTGCATGTCTCTAAACATAACAGTGTAACTTTATTCGCACAAGTTCAGCTTTATTTTTCTCTACAAACCCATACTGAACAGAGAAGGAAGTGTTCACGAGTATTTATCAACAACTGCTGGATAAATCCTGCTCCTACGCTGCAACAACTCTAATGAAAGTTAGCCAGGCCTGCAGACAGAAAACCAGATGTGTTTGGACACAGGAACTTCAGTGGCTCACCACTTCTGGCAGCATCCCTGAAGCAGTTCAGACAAATCCACAGTGACCAGTCAGCCTCTTCTGAAAACAAGAACCGCTCATATTCATGCGGGAGGAGGAGGCAGTACCCGGAGGCTCCACCGGAGGGAGTGTGGACACAACAGCACTAGTGGCTCACCACCTCCGGCAGCATCCCTGAAGCACTTCAGACAGATTCTCCCCCGTCCTCCTGTTGAGGAACCTCAGTCAGACTCACTCTCATTTGATCATGGTAGTTACTTCACGATCCTCTTCAGAATTCATAAATTAAAACATTTAGTAGACTAAATACTGTTTGGATGAAGTGTAAAATCAAACTATGAAATGTCCATTTGAGTCTTGACTGTTTTAATTTTAAATGAGACGTTTACAAAACTGACAAGAACTCTAATTACCTTTTTAAAAAAGGACATTGCTGAAATATTTCAGTTTTTCAATCCTAAGTCAGAAAAAGCTGGAATTATATGAGAGAGAAGAAAAAAAGAGATTCTTGTATTTATCTTGACTTTTATTTTTTTGAAGACAGTCTGAGCCTAAGATATTTTATTTATCAATTTAACTTGATCATCTGCTGTTGGATTTCAGTTGTGTTACATTTTCCCCCAAAAAAGGTTTGGACATTAAATATGTGAGAATAAATATTTGGAATGTTGCCATTTGATCTGATGAAGAGCTTCAGGTGGTATGTGCCAGTCTTCCTGCAAACATCTCGTCACTTGTTGATCTCTTAGTTCTCCAAAGTTCTCTGATGAGGACAGATGAGAAGTTCAGACATCCCCGTATCTTCTTCCCCTGCCACGTTTTTGTGTCGTGTCCAGAACACGATTTTAGTTTGTCCTCTTCAGAGACTCGCGGTTGTTCCTGGAGCAGCTCTGGAACACCAGTGTTGAGTTTGTTCATCTTTACAGAAGTCATATTATTACTTCTTTACTCCATGCCAGAAGTAATGAATTGTGTCACCTATTGTATTTCTTTGTTACAGCCATGTGAGAGTGAATTCTCCACCTCCCAGTCTCATGCACCAGCCGTGCGCTGGAGTGAGTGTGAACGTCGGACTGTGACAGACACAAAAGCGCCCACGGTGTGGGGATAGTTTTCACTTAACCCTGGAGAACCCAACAACCTTTTCTTCTTTTTATACATTGGGTATCAGCGAAAACCTGGTCAAATTTGACCCCATGGTTCTCCAGGGTTAATGTTAAATAATTAGAAGGTGGTAGTGCATGATGTTGGAAGCACCACAGAGCCCTTTAAAGAGTTAAGATTTGTTGTGTAAACAGCTAAAAGGCGGTTGTGTGAGCCGGAGTTGTTCCTTCTGCTCTGCAGCTACTGACGTGTTGGATCATGATGAGTTTTATTTAAAGTTGTCAGCAGCATAAAAGTCTGCTCGGTGGATGAACTTAATCCCGTCGCTTTTCTTAGAAACCAGCCAGCATACCACCTCCCACTGCAGGAAGTCCAGAACCACTTCTCACAAGACCTGGGTAAGGTTTGGAGGAGGGGGGCTCGCTTGCTCTGCATCCGTCTAAAGTAGCACAGCCGATTATGAAACCAGTTTAGGCTTCAGCAGAGCTGCTGAGAGAGCAGCCAGGGACAGTCGTGGAGAACTGAGCTTCTGGTATGGACCGGTCCAGGGTGCTGTGGGGCAGCAGGACTGTACCGGCACTGAGACGACTGCGGGGCAGCGCGGCGTTTCTGCAAGACTTGGCAGCTGTGATGAAGGTAATGGACGCTGCTGTGACTTCGGTGACCCGCTCCGCTGGAAGGAACTGGTTCTGGTGGTCCTGTGGCACTCTGTGGTTTGACGCTCCAAGGCCTGAAGTCCACATGTGATGCTGAGTAGACCAGACATTAACAAGGAGACCTTTCATGGTTCAGGATGCTTTAACTGAGACTCAAAGACTCAGAAATGTTAATTTCTTCCTATTATGGCAGCTAACAGTCTCAAAACTGTGATCAGTTTAACCCCTGACAAACCATAGTGAGACTTTTTCAATATTTAAAATACAAATACTGTTATATGTGTTAAGTCATAACATTAGGTTTTTTTTAAAATTTTTTTAAACTCTTTGATTCTGAAGATGAAATCTTAAGTCTGCATTATCTCATGGCCAGCAGGTGGCACCCTTACAGGAACAAAAACCACATTTCTTCCTACTTGCTACACTAATACCCCCCAGCTCCCACTTTGAAACTGTCCTGCCCCCACTTAGGATCTCATTGGCAAGCAGTAGCGGTGTGGTCACAGTTTCATTTGGGTGACGTTTGTGGTGAAATATTACGAGTTAGAAATTTTACAACTTGTGACGGAAGCAGCGCTGCCACCTGAGTACACGAAACCCGCAATTCAGTTGAGCAACGCTGAACATCATCCAGATAGATGGACAGCAATGCGGACAACACTTCCAGAGCCTGTGGGTGTGTTTATGTGTGTGGAGGGGTGGGGGTGGGGATTACGGCAGTGGACACTGTAGGATCAGTGGGCAAGAAAAACCTGCAGTTCCTCTACTGACCACAGGGTCAGTTTCTGATTTATTGTTAAAGAAATCTAGCAAGTCAATAGTTGTAACTTCATATGTTTATTCTTTTGAGCTAAATTGTTTAGGCCCTAATAATGGTTAAAAAAATCATCAGAGATGAAAAATGATAATGAACCCAAGATATGTCCTTGTGGTACCCCTGAAGAGATTTATGTGGAGGGTTGGTGTGCTGGCGTGCTACACTAAAATGGTGAACATGCTTAGCGTTATTGGCTCAGGACTCATTAGGACTCTTCAGTGTGCAGTTGAGTTCTGGATCTGGGGTCTCCTCCTCTCGGCACCTGTGTGCATCATCCAGTTGAGCAGGTGCAGGAACATCTTTCAGCTGGTGGTTTCTTCGGCTGCTGGGTTCGGCTCAGCGCTGTCATGTAAGTTCAGGGTTTTAACCAGCTGCTGTTGACTTACAGAGTTAAAAATGTTGATATTTAATCTTCTGGTTTTCTTGAGAAGTGGAAGCTGATGTAAGAGGCTGCTCATCGAGTAGACTCGCTCTTATCTCTGCCCTGTAACAATTATCAGGCTGGAAGCCTTCTTATTATCACAGCAGTTTTTGGAGAGTAAATGTGCGACTCCCGCTGATCTTTCATCGCTGCTTCTCGTCTTTGATGTTCTCATCTCCATGCTGGAAGTGTTTGACCTGATAACTGGAAGCTGGTCTTCACTTTGAGACGCCTTCTGGGACTGGATCCCAGTCAAAGACGAGGCGTCAGCAGTTGAAATGCCAGCCCCCCTCCCCTGCCACAGCGGAGGACCACCTGTTCATTATCCTGAGATCCTCCTCCTCGTCCTGTTTTGCTTTCATGCTGGTGTGTTCTTCAGGGACGGTGACAGAAAAAGGTAGAAAATAAAACTTACTCTTTGTGAGGCTGGTTGCTCCTCTGGGAGCGTGATGAGGCCCCCCCAGGACCACAGTTTGATCATGAATGGGTTTATTTTGCAGACTGTTAACTGTGAATGTTCCCTCCTGCCTGCAGATATATGTGGAGAATAACGCTTTGTTGAACTTTGCTAGTTTACTCTGGAAATACTCACGAGTTTCTGTTTACGCCAGTGACGTACAAGAGTGTAGCGCAGAAGAATGGGATCAAAGTTACGTTGACGGGGAGAGACCCCCAGGCTGGAGGATGAGAAAGGCTCCCAGGGGAGTGTGGGATAAAAATAACATGAAAAAATAAAAAGAGGCTTCATAAAGGCTAAATGTGGGAACACTGGTGTACAGCATCGCTTTCTTCACTGCAGATGACAACAAATGGAGATTCTAGCAGGTGCACATTTATTTACAACCCTAGATCCAAATACTTCAAAGTGCTGCATAAACTGTAAATACTTAATAAAACCATTTATTCACAACAGAACAAAGAAAATCTCCAATTTTGGAAGTGACACATTTTTACCATTTCATTAAGAGTCCGTTTCAGAAGCTGAGGAACACCCAGGCCCACGCCTTTAGCGTAGGCCTGGGTCTGGCCACCAAGCACCTACCAGCAGGCCCCTCCCACAGACCTGGGGACCTGATAACCTTGTCCAGGTGAGGGACTAAGTTTCTTCTGCAGGGTGGCTGGACTCGCCCTTGGAGATAGAAGTTCAGTCATCCAGGAGCGACTCAGAGTAGAGTCACAGGACCTCCACATCCAGAGTGAACCAGCCGAGGTGGTTAATCTGGTTGGGATGCTTCCTGGTCATCTCCTTGGGGAGATGTTTCAGGAGGAGACTGGGGACCAGAGCCAGGATGTACCCAGATGATATTGGGCAGCATGGTGGCTTAGTGGTTAGCACTGTTGCTTCACAGCAAGAAGGTTCCTGGTTCGACTCCTGGCAGGAGTCTTTCTGTGTGGAGTTTGCATGTTCTCCCTGTGCTTGCGTGGGTTTTCTCCGGGCACTCCGGTTTCCTCCCACAGTTCAAAAACATGTACCTAGCCCTTGGGACAATGGATGGAAGCTAGCCTTGGCTACAGTCTGGTGTGTTTACAGTCATGTTGTGTCATGTCTGTTCATTAACATACAGTGTCCCAACTAAATAAATCAATTAAAAATAAAATATGGGAGTATACTCCTGCTGGAATGACATGGGTGGTAAGGACATTCAACTGATGTCAGAACCTGAATGGATGAACTGATTCTGAAAATGATGGCAGCAACACATCTACAGAAAGTTGTGTCGTGGGCAGTGAAAGGCTGGAGAAGTAAGTGGTGTTAAAAAGAAACATGAAGGGAGGAGGTCAGTGGGGGTTAACTCACTGTTGGCTCTGGACCCGAGTGGTCAATAGAGGAACTGCAGGTCTGGATCCAGACCCTCGTGCTCATGAAAGGGACGGCGTGTTCCTTTACTTCCTGTCAGACTAGCTAGTTGTAGCAGCTTAGGTAAAGGGTGGTCCAAACCTTCTTGATAAAAGAACTGCACAAAGAAGATACTTTAAAGAAACATTAGCTGCTAGTCAGCTAATTTTCAAGAAATAAGAAGTTGAGTGTTTTTGGACTGTTCCTGAAAGTTGTGTTTTAAATCTGTTCCTCCTTCTGAAGCGTTCCTGGTTCTGTTTGGGTTCTTCTTCAGGAGAGACAGCGTCTGGAGACCATCCTGAACCTCTGTGCTGAATACAACAAAGGTGAGAGCAGCGGGCCGGAGCCTCTGAGCTCTGCCAGGATGGGCTTCCCGGGGACTCTGGTCGACCGGAGACCGTCTCTGGAGAATGTCCTTGGAGGGACGGCGGCCTCGCTCCACCTGGCGCAGAGACAGAGGGAGAGCGATGAGGAGAACCTGAAGGAGGAGTGCAGCAGCACAGAGAGCACTCATCAGGAGGTGAGGACGTCTGCTGCTCCCAGATCAGCATCAGCTCTGCTCAATGGAGAGCCTCAGGTCAGAGGGAATCCTGCTTTCCCAACCAACCCGCTCCCTGCATGTCCCCATGGCGCCGGCATGTATGAATGAAGCGCATGGCTCTGTGCATTGGGGGGGGGGTGTTCATGAGTAGGCTTCAGCCAAACATGTCCTTCAGCTTTGCAAATTTTCAAGTTGTCACCATGAAATCCCATAAATAGTTTCTAGAAGTAGGAACCGCTGGGTCACTGCAGACCTGCTCGGTAGAAGAAAACATCATCATCAGTAACTTTCAGCTTGTTTTTGGTATAATTTCTTGGTTTTTTGGTCAGTCTGGAGGGTCTGATGTTCCTGCATGAGGCTCATTTATCAAACACTCTCTTACTTTCCTTGTGCTCTTATTCATTCATGCGTTCATTCATTCATGCGTTTATCGGACTCGGGTTTCTGGAGACTGGTTCAGAAGAGTTGGTACTAATCATTCACATTTTCATTGTTGAAATGTTTTTTTGTTTTGGTAGTTCAGAGGCGTTAGTGCAGCAGCACCCCTGAATTCATGGATGTGTGTAAACCTGAATGTCGCTTTGCTTTTCTGCTGTTGGATCCCACCAAACTGGTCTGCTTAGACTAACCTGACTGCTCTTCCTCCTGCAGCATGAGGACTCCTCCAGCCCGGGCAGAGCCGGTCGTTCAGAGCTGGCTTACCTGGAGGACGACAGGGTCCGTGTTCTGGCTCGGATAGATGAGCTGAAGACCCGGCTCACTGAGCTGGACCAGCAACTCCAGGAGACCAAACAAGAGGTAGTTTGTTTGAAGTCAAACCAGTTTAACTTGGGAGCTGTGACTGGGTCGAGACAGAAGACAGATGTTTAACTCCATCTCAAAACCTGACGTAAAATCGGGTCTTCAGATGTTGAGGCCAAAATTATCGACCCAAAATAACCATGGAAAATTCAATACTGACCCATGGTTTCTTTCTTTAATTTTATATTTTTTACGTTTCTTTGCCTGGTACAACATTCCTCAGTTCTTTGTACAAACTAAACTAAAGTGCAGGTTCAGGTCGCCGATTAGTCCTCAGGTGATTTCTGCCTTCAAACCTCATGTTTTCTGATAATCAGAGGAACATTGTTGCTGCTCGGTTTTCTACCAACTATTTTAATCAGATACATGTTTGAGTCAACACTTTTGTTTGGTTCATCAAGGAGGCTGATAACTTTGCATCCTCAGCATCTTTCCTGTCGTGGTTGCTCCTCTGAATGTGGGAAGCTCACCGATGTCCCCTGTGCTTTCAGGCAGAGATGGAGCGTGCCTTGCTGCAGGGCGAGAGGCAGGCGGAGCTGGAACAGACCGAAACCGAGACGGAGATCATCGCTCAGCTGCAGCTCAAGCTGGATGAGCTGGAAAGCGCCATCCAGAGGGAGAAGGACAAGGTACGTATGGAGGTGGACACAGCATCAGGTGGATCCAGGGGTTCCGCTCTGGTTTACAGATATGGAGCTTTGTTACCTTCTTCACCTTGTAGGACAGAGAGGAAACACTTGGTTGATCACTGGTCCGAGCCAAAGCCATGTTCCTGCCTGTACTCAGCATCTGCATTTGGTTCATTTACAACCCCAACTAAGAGAAACTTGGGAAGGCAAGGGCAATACAGAGAAGCAGTGATTCTTTCAGTTCCTTTGACTTCTGTTTGAGGACAGTATAAACCCAAAGACATTTTAGGATTTTTCTCCTCAGTCTTTCAGTTCATTTGTTGTTTTACATCAATTTTTACATTTCAGGCTCTACAGGTTCCACAAGAGGTTGGTACAGCAAAGCTTTTGAAACTTTCTAATGTTCACATTCTTCTTCCAACACGTAAAGAGGCTCTGGCACTGAGGAATAGTCTCAGGTGTTATGTCCCATTCTTCCTGCAAACATGTCTCAAGGTGTCCATTTGTTGTATTTTTGATTTTAAATCAAAATATTTTTCAGTTTCTCTACTGAAGATCAGAACTGTAGTCAGACCGGACCTGTATCCCACCCTCCTCTTCCTCAGCCAGGTCTTTGTAATGTCACCAGTTTTAGGTTTTCTTGTGGAAACATTCCTGGAGCTCCCTGGAACAGATGTGCTCTTAAAGGCAGTAGATGTTCCTCTAAAAACTCAGAGTACTTTTCTGCGTTAATGCTGCCATCACAGAAGTGGAGATGACCTTTGGACTGATACAAAGGTCATCCAGGCCATCACAGATTCTGGATTCTGGACTGGTTGATAACAGTCTTGATGATCCTTTTTGGTGCTTGTTTCTTCCCAAAAGATCTTGAAAACTGACTGGGAACATAAATCAGAGCGTTATCTGCATAAAAACTGACTTTTGTATGAATTAATGTAGGATTAAAAAAGCAGAGGTCCTCATGCAGAGCCTTGTGGTACTCTTCAGTTAGTACAGTCCATGTTTCCATGGTGACAGTCCATCCAAATGCTTCTGAGTCCAAACATGTATCTTCTGGACAAGGTTGACATCTGTGATTTTTTATTTTTTTTTTAAGAGTTATTAGTAAATATATCTTGGTACTGTAGTGTTAACAAAGATTTCCATGGTAACCCTTGCCTATGCTTCTGTCAGCTGTTGATGAATGACAGTCCTTTATTCAGTGTCTTCTGAAGATCAGAGATCTCAGGTGTCCAGCTTAGACTTTCTCCCATGTCCTTTACACACTGAACTTCCTCCAGATTCCTGGAATGGGTTCATGATGTTCTGCTCTGTTGAAGGACAAACGTGCAAATCGTTTTAAGTCTCTTTTTGATCAACATTGTTTTAAATGTTTCAATTATTTTCTCAAACATTTATTGACAGAGTTGCAATCCTTGATCTGTCTTTGCTCCTCAAACACTAAGTCATCATGGAAGTTGTTTTTGGACCAAAGCATCATCACAATCCCCTGCTTGAATTAGCATCACTATTTTCCTTTACCTGTTTTTTTTTTTTTACTCCTCTACAGCACAGTTTTTAACTGTGTTGTAGACCTGAAATGTAAAAATAGATAGGGATTACCAAATGAAATTCATTTGTTTGAAAAAAAAGATGAAATGTCTGCAGGAACATAAGTCAAAGTAAATGTTTAAGTCCCTGCGTTATTTTAGATTTTCTAGCAAGCTTAATTGTATCACAAAATCCCAGAAGTTTAGGAGATGAGATAAAGAACTTAATTTTCCTCCATGACTTGTCTGTTCTGCATGTTTTCGCCTCGGTGGTTAATGTTTCTTGACTCTGTGACTCTAACTCATCCAGTAACCTGCAGTCCTTCCTCTGATAACAGCTGTCACCTTATTAACACTGGCCGCCTGTTCGTGCCGCCTTTCCTGACATGCAGCCAACAGGGGGCGCCCGAGATACAGACACAGCCTCCAGACCGAAAATGAAAGGAGACTTTAAAGGAACTGATGATCCAAATCAATTAAAATAAAAACTTTCCTCAGGGGGATAATGAAAGGAACACAGGACAAGTAGTTAAAATAGAAAATAACATTCAACACCAGAGTATAAACAGCACCACATGAAAGACATAATACCTGAAACTGTAGTATAAATGTGCAACCAAACTATAAAAGATAAATATAGACCCAAACTACATGAAATAGATAAAAATGTAAAACTAATCTTTTCAGTTATATTAGGTAAAATAATAATTTAAGCACTTAAGTTATGATTGTGATAACTATCTTATGTATTGTCCCCTTTATTTATTTTTTTTTGCAAATTAAAGTTGAAGTAAAGCTTTTGTAAATTTGCCAACTTTTAAAGTCAGAAGTTCTCATTCTCTTTTCTCTATATTTTCAAGTTTCAATCAGAAATAGATTTTTTTCCATTTGTAACTTTATGAACTTAGTATTTCTTTAAAATATTAAGTTCTACCTTTTTATATTTGTGAGAATTATGAGATTCTTTTTCTTCCAAATGTGTACATTTATAAATACAGAATTTAAGTTTTGTTTCTTCCATATTTGCACTTTGTAAAATATGAATTTCTGAGTATTTTTTTTCCAGATTTCAATCTTATATTGAGAAATCACCCACTAAAAAAAACAAAAACAAACTACTGTTGGTGAATTACAGAATTAATGAAGTCAGTTGGATGTTCCTGTTATTTTTATTTCTCTTCGTCAACAGCCCCAATACTCCATCACGCTAGCTTAACTTAAATTTGAACATTAGATTCACAAGTGTAGTTTTTTTTGTCCTAAAGTGGATAAGATGATGAGATTTGATCTTCTTAAAGGGTCTGAGTCCCCATCAGACAGGAGTTTTACAGACTAAGCCCCCGCCTTCTTAAATGTGGTCTGGTTGAGGTTTTAGGGCTTCAGGAGATGTCTGAGGTCTCCTGGTCACCTTTAGTTTCAATAGTTAGTTGTTGACACTCTTGTCTGGTGATGAACTTAGTGTGGGTTTCTAGGGGTCTGTTTATCTCCCTTTTTCCGCTCCAACCATCCATCCATGCTCTGTGTGGATGTGTGTCGTGTCTTTCTAGGAGAGGGCCAATGTAGAGGGCGAGCGCCGGGCCCTGCAGAGACTCCAGGAGGGCTTTGCTGAACTGAAGAACCAGCTTCACAACTGCCCCGAGTCCCTGAGGGAACAGCTGCAGGAGCAGCTCAAAAGGGTGGGTGCTCAGTCAAGGAAGCAACTGCACCATCCACCTCCAACTGTAGCCAGCAGCCTCCACCATCCAACACCTACCCTCCAACTGTAGCCAGCAGCCTCCACCATCCAACACCTACCCTCCAACTGTAGCCAGCAGCCTCCACCATCCAACACCTACCCTCCAACTATCTAACCGCTACTGTCCAACTGTAGCCAGCAGCCTCCACCATCCAACACCTACCCTCCAACTGTAGCAAGCAGCCTCCACCATCCAACACCTACCCTCCAACTGTAGCCAGCAACCTCCACCATCTAAACACCACCCTCCAACTGTAGCCAGCAGCCTCCACCATCTAAACACCACCTCCAACTGTAGCCAGCAGCCTCCACCATCTAAGCACCACCCTCCAACTGTAGCCAGCAGCCTCCACCATCCAACACCTACCCTCCAACTGTAGCCAGCAGCCTCCACCATCCAA
>JAOWBL010049545.1:0-24519 GCA_028564865.1 Zenarchopterus dispar | reverse complement strand
TCCATCCATCCATCCATCCATCCATCCATCCATCCATCCATCCATCCATCCATCCATCCATCCATCCATCCATCCTCCATCCTGTGAAAGGATTCAAGTTTGTGCCTTTACCAGTTCATATATTGGTTGAGAGGGAGAGAACATATCAATAAGTCATTGTTCTATGACAAAGTAAGCTTATTTCCCTCAAATCAATCAAAATCAAGTCAGCAGTCTCCAATACACTAGATGAAGTGCAGGCAGCTGTGTTTATTAGAAAAAAATATACCCTGAGGGAAATGTTTTTCAAATTACTACACTCTCGTTCTTGTTGAGGCTGGTGTGAGATGGGCTTTTGTTACTCTTAATGACTGTAAAATGAAAATACATAAAACCCAAAACCCTTAATCTGCTTAATCAAACGTATCTAGAGCAGTAAAAGGCCAAGAGAACAGATGGCCAGAGACCTACGGTACAGATGGTCTTAAATCAACTCTGGTGTGAGGTCAGAGTGCCTAAACAAGGGGTGAGGAGAGGTTCAGCATTAGGCCACAAAAACAAAAGAAAACCTAAAAAAAGCAATGCTGCAAGTATATTTCCTAAGGGAGGCTAAATTTTAAAAAAATAATAATACAGAGAACAAGAGGAAAGAACCAACTGAGAGACACATCATCCAGCTTTGCCTTAAGCTTCAGACTGGCTCATATGGGTGAATAATGTCACCAGTTCCAGGCTTAAATGCCTCCATATGTTAACATGAAATCCGTGACCTCTGCTGGTTTGTTATCACTTGTGAATAGCTGCAGGATCTGCGTCGGCCTCATCGCTCTTGCATGCAGCAGCAGGCATCATCCTCCTGTCTCGAGCATCTCTTTTTCTCTCAAGATTGATTTTCCTTCCTGTCGTCCGGTTCGTCTCCCCGGAGAAGATGAAACCGCTTTGACGTGATAAAATCCTCGCACAAAAGAAAATGGGAGAAATTGATAACTTGGGAAGGTGATAACAATGAACATGGGGGATATTAGGATGATTAACTCGACAAAACTGCACAGTATGTTTGCGTGATTGTCTCGTGAAGATGACGTAAATAGCCTGAATTGTTTCATGGTTGCCAGCAGCTTTTCTTTTTTTATTGATTTTTATTGATTACTCTTCTTTCCCTGTATTTTGTTAGTGTCTTCTGGTCCATCCGTCTTCTATAAACTATGGTATAAATGGCACAATAAATATCTCAGTGTGAGTGAAAGACCTACTTTCTTATGCTAGAACCTGAAAACTGTTTTCCAAATTCATGAAACCTACAAAAATAACATTTTAATCCTCTCTGGAACATGACAGATAAATAAGCTGAATTTACATGCATGGTGGCTGCACTGAATGAACCCACAGTAAGTGGCCTCTTTCCTGTGGGAAGAAGGCGAGTTTCCACACTCCAGGCTATCACAAAGACTCTGTGGACCTTTCTTCCCCAACAAATGCCTCGGCGACCGCTCATTGTTGACCTCCACTCCATACCGCCGGGGCCAGCGGGACATGGCGTTTCCGTTTATCTCGCATCTGGGCCTTCAGAGTGACTCTGTGACCAGTCTTTAGATGTCTCATCTTTAGATGTAGGTTGAGACGGCTCCTCTGAAGCGAGAGGAACCAAATGAGGTGGTTCAAGCATCTGGTGAGGATGCCCCTGGACACCTCTAGGTCCTTCTAGGTCCCACTGGGAGGAGACCCCAACGAAGACCCAGGAAATGCTGGGAGGACCATGCCTCTAGGCTGGTCTGGGATCCCTCCAGATGAGCTGGACGAAGTGGCCGTGGAGAGGGAAGTGCGGTTAGGCTACTGCTAACCCTATCCAGACCCATTGGTTTCTGAAGAACCCTAACCCCAAAACCTGACCCTGGATAAGCAGAAGAAGATGGATGGAAACAGACTTTGGGACAGCTGTGGCTCAGGACGTAAAGCAGCCATCGACCATCTTGAAAGTCGGTGGGTTGATTTCCAGCCTTGTGGGCTATATGTCCCTAGGCAAGACACTAAACCCTATATTTCTTCTACATTTCATCAGTTTGTGCAGGATTTAGACTCAATAGACAATAAATCAGTGTACATCTCTGCAGACTAAGAGAGTCTGTAGGTGGATATGTTCATATGGATTCTGGTCAGGTAGCAGGTTAGCATCGATGCCTCACAGCTTGAAGGTCACGTGTCAGATCCTGAGTGGGTCCTTTCTGTGTGGAATTTGCTTTCCGTCTTCTTGCATGCTCTGATTTCCTCACACAGAAAAACGACAGAAGCAGGCATACCGTATTTCTCCTAATTAACGCGTCTGGGCACATCGCAAATTACCGACAGGGCGCGTCTATTTAAGACCAAATTTAGCAAATTATTAACATACACACGTTTATTAAAAGCAATTCAGCAATAAGGCATGGCTTGTATTTTAACATGGGCGTCATTCTGTTTATTCATTCATTAATTTGTTTTCATTAAGAAACACAGAAAGGTGAAAATACGAAGATATTAAACTTCAGCACAGTGGTTTATACAGTGTCAACACTTATCTCCGTGTATCGGCCCCTCTCCGCAAAATAAACAAAGCGGTGCTAAGGTACTTTTTCACTTCCACTCTTTTGACAGCCGCAGTAAATTTAAATGTTGAATTAACTAAATACTGAATGAAATTTGCAAAGATTAGCGCGAGGTAAGTGTCTGTCATGGAAACCCTTAACTCATAATCGTAACTGCAATCAGTTTTTGTCTTATTTGGCTGAAAAATAATAGCCGCGCCCTAGCGGTGTGGGTGGTGGTGCGTCTATAAGAGCGGGAGCGTTAATAAGGAGAAATACAGTGTATATAGTAATTGATTATTGAATTTTGATCTTGCCCTTCTCTTTGTTGGAGTCTTTCTTTTAAACCAAGGTTTTGATTGATTTATTTTAAGAAAAAAAAAAGCAAAAATTGTAACTTGTGACAGAGAATGAAATGCATAAAGCTTATTTATTTTTTAATCGTTCTCTCCCACTTGAAAATGTGTATACACTTTCACATCTTTATTATGACTTTATAACTGATCATATTGACTTTTGTGAATGCGTCTTGCCAAATGGTTTAAAAATGCAAACCGAAAAAAGAAAAGGATAAGTAGAAGAATTTAGCCAAAACTTTTGCCTTATATTTAGCAAGCGGCTAAAAGTCATAAAAGGATGGACTGGTAGCTAAAAATAGTCACAGCACCTAAACTGCCAGCTGATCTATTTATAGAACACAGAAGGGACATTAGAGAAGGGAGGGGTTCCAGTTGCCCCGGTAACCAAGAATTCTGAATGTTCCACAACTGAGATCCATTATAAATGCTGAAATTTTGATAAAACCTAAGTTGTAATATTTCCAAAACTACAAAACATTTTCAAAAGTTGAATCCAATGGTGAGAGTTTAAAGTCTTATGACTGGTTTAAAGTTAGAATGGTGTCTCTAGCTCAAGGAATGGTGAAGTAAGGTCTGAAAGAGGTGCAGGTTTTTCAAGGATTTGAAGATTTCCCTATTATATTCCAATGGGTCTTGGAAATCCTGGAATATTTTTAAAAGAATCTGAAGTACAAAAAGTCATGCCACCCTTGTCCTGAATGAGCTGAACATTTTGATACCAGAATGACTGAAATAGCTCAAAAAATGCAGAACTAGATGGCATAGAAAAAAATGGCAGAAGAAAAAATAGAAAAATAATTAATAAGGAGACACAGGATCCAGGATTAAGAGACACAGGATCACAATAGGCTGAATGGTGATCTGGGATCATGGTGCTTTCCCAGGTTGGAAATACAGATCTAAAACTGCTTTATATTTAATAGTTATTCTTTATCTTATGTTGATTATGCCCCTGCCTCTCGCCTGAGACGGGCTAGGATAGGCTCCAGCAGACCCCCGTGACCCAGAAATGGAACAACGGGTTTAGAAAATGGATGGATGGATGTTGATTATGCAAAAAATGTTGATTATGACATAAAAAAAACAACTAAAAATTAAAAATAACACTAGTATCAAAATAGTACTCAGTATCGGCTGATAGCCGAACCCTAGGAATTGGTTTTGGAAAGTAAAATAATTGGCATCGGAACATCTTTACTCAGAATTTGCATAGAGCAAAGCTTTAAAACCAATTCTAAATAGGCACAGTCTATGGAGGAAAGGGTTAGAGGAGATTTAAGATGTTGACTCCGCCCCCTAAAGATGGATGCTTTGAACAGAGCTGTAAAAGCCTAAAAAGAGAGCTGTTGCACTGTGTCTCTGTGGGTTTTTTTTTTAAATCAAAATGTATTAATATGTATTAATATCTCTGGAAATTAAATCAACATTTGAAAAAAAAAGTCTCCAATATGTCTCTAACAGAGCTTATAAATCCTAGATTCACCTTCTCTTAATATGAACTAAGGAAAACCTCCATTTTCACTGTGTAATGTTCACTGTTTGTTTCCTGTTTTTGGCATCTCATTCCCGCTCTCTTATTTTTCTGCTGACCAACAGTGAAATAAATCAATAAGAAATAGAAACGTCAGAATTAGACAGAGAGTCAGGTGGCTCACAAACACACATGCGAGACAGATCTTGTTTGTTTGTGATGAATTCATAATCACAAACAAAACCCGAACGAGGGTGCTGACCACACATGTCATCAGGAGGCATGATTATCCACCAGGATTACACTTTAATCAATCTAAAGCACTAGTCTCTGTCTGCCGCTGTGCTAATCCCATCAAAGGAGGGCTCTTTCTGCCCGTGGGTTTATCCTCTTACCGTTTACTACAACGTTAAACACCACGGAAAGCTGCACGTCAAGACGCTACCGGCGGCGGCGGCAGCCTTGGGGTTCCCACTCAGCAGCCCTGCATCCAATCCAACAACAATCCAATTTCAAGTTGCTGCAGAAAGGATTTTCACATTGACAAAGGAAATTAAATATGACAATACATTTTAATATAAGATAGAAAAATATAGCCACCATAACTGGTGGGAGAAGTGGTGATTTGCTCCTCTAACCCATCGAAGTAGCTCGGATCACCTTATATGTCTTTCTGAGTTTTTTTCATCTTTTATATTTTTTAATGCTAGGTTGAATGCTGTGTTACGTCGGAGTTTTCTGGTGGTAATTGTGGTACTTTTTAACTTTTATTGAATTGTCATGAGTAAATTGTTTACAAGTGGAAGCAGATGATTGATCTTTCAAAAGATCAATCAATGCCAATGATGAGACGCCTTGAACAAAATGAGGTAAAGCAGAGAGGTGGAAGACTAACTGAAAGGAAGAATTCCTTGTTGATTGTTGTGAGGAACTCTAGATCTCTGGCAAATAAAACGGATGCGCTCACAGCACTTTTAAGGACATAAGAGCAATATTTGGAATACAATTATTTTTTTATTTTTTTATTTTTTGCAGGTACTTATTCTAGACTCAACACCTCTCTGTGTGGATTTCAGTCCAAAGACTTCAGACAGTCTGGCAAGAGAAGAGGAGGAAGGTTCGGAGAGCTTTTTGATAACAGCGTATTTCTGGATAAATGGCTGAAGGAGCGTCAATGCACCCTGGATATCAGACTGCGTTGAGTTTCAGTGGATCACGTCTACACAGAGAGTTCACCTGTCGACACTGCATGTGATGTCATCGGCTCAGCTGCTGTCAGGCTACAAGTACAACACCTAAGGAAATTCGTGGTGATACACTTCCTACGACCCAACAGTTTGTCAATTTCTCATTTTATTTGTTTACTTAGGCTTCTAGTTTTCCTAAGTTATCTTAACTCCATATGGGAATGAAGTATTAATCTGAACATTAAATTGCAGCTCATTTGCAGATAATTTACTGTGATGCTGAAAAGATTAGTCAGCTGATCAATTAGACATTCAACAGAATAATAATAGTCTGTAAACCCTTTATAAAACTCCAAATATTAGATGGTTTAAACCCCCAAAATAAACATTTGTTGACTCCTCTCAATTTTCATCCGTCTAAGCAGATTACACGTTCACTTTGTATAATTTATGGGACTAAGAAAGAATCAAAATAAGCAGGCTGATCAGCACAGAAAATATTTGTGAAGTACAGCTCCACTAATAATGTCTTGTATGGTTGTGTGAGTCAGAAAGTGTAATAAAAAAAGAGCTGATTTAGGCAACTCCAAGGCAAATTAATCCTTTCATTTAAAACATTTCCCCCAAACATGGAAGATGTGGGGTTTTTTAAATCACGAATTAAAAAAAAAAACATTCCAGTGTTTAACTGATGAATAAGTTCAGTACTTACATATACACACAGCAATAAGAAAAGCTGCATGTGTGTGTACATATGTGTGTATAATGCAAACTCCCCCTCGGTGTCTTTCATCTTTTATCTCAAATTCACTCTCAGCCCTGATGAATAGATGTAGATGAAAAGCTGCTAGTGTGTTAGTGTGTAAGTGTGTGTTGGGGGAGTGCATCGGGGGGGTGAAGTGAAGTGAAGGAAGACTCACAAGCTTGCCAGCATGCAAGATAAAAATAACCCAAGAGCCAGGAAGAAGAGAGAAACACTTTTTTTTTTTTTGCTTAGCAAACCTTTCTCTGTCCATTTGTGTACTGAGTGTGTGTGTGTGCATGTGTTGATTTATGTGTGCATGCATGGCATTAAAGCTCAGAAGGAGGCTGAGAGAGGAACTCATGTTTAATGTCAAAGAAGAAGAACGAGTGCAAACACAAACTGTAAATACACTGATGCCTCATCGAGGACGTATAGGCTCTGCTGGCAGGGAAAAAGCCAGGGAGGCGCACTTTAGATTCCCGGCACATTCACGCCGTAAACAAACAGCCACATAAACCCAAAGTTTAGATCAGCACAAAATAGCAAAACACTCAAATGAAGCCAGATCAGGCCCGGATGAGCAGACACGCTCCCCATCTGCTTGATCCCGCTAACAAATCAGGTTTGTAACGCGGGCTAGTTATTTCTCGCCACAGCAGCACATCTGGCCGGACTTCCATCTGAAACGCTCCGGGATGAATCTGGGGCTCCGGCCAAACTGCCTTATTGCATTAGGGGGATTTGAAGAGGCTTTAGTCAGAAGTAAACAATGCACGGAGCCTGCGTCGTGACACAGAAAAACAAAGCAACAGTGGGTCACCATTGGCTCGCTACCGCCACGATGCCGGCTGGCAAAGCATGTGTCGACCGCTGTGAAACGGCACGACCGCACAGCGGGAGGCAAACTGTGATGTAAGCGCGCCAAATGGTGCCATTTTTAACAATATCCCACGTTTTAGACAGGTGCATAACTTTGTCAACTGTTTCGTTCTGGTTCTTGATCCACTGGATTTAAAGACAGCAAAAGATTATTTGTCAGGATGGTAGATTTAGAAGATTTTAAAGCATCAGAGGCTTTATGCCCCTTCTTTAACCTTTGTGGTATTATTTCATCTTAAACACATTGAAGTAGCAGCCACCACAATTAAGTCTGTCCATCACTGTCACAACTATCCCATTCACACAGAGAACTATTACAATAATTATAATCATAACAATGTGGGCGTCCAGACTGCTGAATGATCACGTTTTGGTGTTTGAAAGCACACACTCCTCTTTCTCCCATGTTTGGCAAAGAAAGTGAAAGAAAACCAGAAGTATGTGGGCTGGAGAGATTCGACAAAGATGTTAAAGATAAACCCCGACTAGACGGCACACCTGGTTGAACTCCAACCTTCACCTGAGCACAAGGTTCAAATCCCAGCCTACTAAATCTTTAAAATCAGAACTTCACCCCCCCCCCTTTTTTTTTACCTCATGAGGATTAATCTTGTTCATATTTTCGTCTAAGTCATTTCAATCATATCCTAGCAACCGTCAAAGGATAAATAAGCTTCAGAGAGCCCGGCAGCGCGAGAAATAAAAATGTGGATGGTTGTTTGGCAGCGTGATTCAAGACTCAATAAGTCTACCCTTATTTTTCCTGACGGTAAACTTTCTGGTACCTTATGATTGACAGACCGTTGTTTTACCATTTCTGAAACCTCATTTGACTTTTGACAGAAAACAAGAGGAGAACAGCTCAGGCACTTGTTGTTTATTCACTACACAGCAAAAATGAGCCAGTACAGGGTATAATCAAAGTCAGTGGGACGTAAATTACGAATAGCTTTACAAAACTCACAGGAATGTAAAAAAAAAAGTAAAAACTGCTTATTATTTCAGATCAAGTTGGCTAACTTGCAGAAGAAAGTCTTCTCAGTGTCCTGCAGAAGCAGGGATCACGACGTCGAGGAGACTATTTCGCTCTGAGGTTCGGTATGGGCTCGGATGAGTTTCATTAACGTCATTAGAAAATGAATGCAGCGCCGTGAAATATACAAAGTAGAGCTTGTGTATGGGTGGGTGCTTTCCAAACGCTCATTTAAGATGCCAAATACATCAAGTGATCTTTCTCCTCCACTTCTCTTTCAGCCATCACTACCGCCTCCTCATCCTTCCCTTTCCCCACTCTTACCTCCTCCCTCTTTCTCATCTCTCTCCATCTGATGTGCATTTTTAAAAAAGGAGATACCAGAGGATTGAAATATCTGATTTATTTGCTGCCTTCTTTAACATCTCTCCGTTCGGCCTCTTTATAGCTAAACATCAGAGATGTGAGCTGAAAGAGGGTTTCTGCTTTCCTCCTCTCATGTCCCCCTCCTTGGTTTCTATTTGTGTCAACCCTTCCTGCCTTTATCCATTTACCTGCTCTCTTCCATCTTCTATTAATTTATTTGTCCATTTTTCAAAGCAAGCAGGGCCCACCCATCTGCATATTTTCTTATTCCCGTCTCTTAAGTGGAGAAAGTGCTGCATATGGTAAACACTACGCAGGTTCCTATCTGTTAAACAAAATGCTTTCTAGCAGCAGTACTGATGCAAAATAAGGGGCTATCTGTTATCTGATTGGCCGGCGTGCAGAGCTGTCTGTGGGTTTTAGTTACCGGGGAGAATAGGGAGATAATGGCAGCGTGTCAACAACTTCTTGGGCTGCAGGAGGCCAAAGGAAGATGAACAGAGGATAGGATGGCCTGTCTTGTACAAATATGCATATTTTATGTCATTGTTTTCTGACCTGACAAAAAGACACAGGGAAGTCAATGAAAATGAGAATATTACAGAATTTCTGTGTATTACTAGACAATTTACGAGGAGCTATTTAAGGGAACATTTTGTGTGGACTGTCTTTGTGTTGCTCTCAGGTTTCAATACCAGACTAGAAGAATATGATGGCTGGCCAGACTAATCCATATGAGCAGTTGGTGGGTTGATTCGGGTCAATTACATAGTTCTTTTATAGGATGCGTACAATGCTCACTATTCACTTTAAAGAGAGAGTCGATGGAGCCACAAGCTGTGAGTGAAGATGCAGCAGCTCTGTCCAGCTGTGATGGGTACAGCTCTGGCTCTAACGTGGATGAATGTATGTTGCCGCTGAAGCGTGAATGATCAATATGTTGACTTGAGATCCGCTGAGATAATTAGCTTTCCCTCCATTATAAAATGATTTGCAACTCTTGTGTTTTCTTTAATTATTGTTTAAAACCTACAGTTATTTCCTATTAATTTATTGATTTTTTTTTCACTATCAGAACATTTTAAGAGCTATGGATTAAGTTTTGCTGCTGAAGCATTTAGAGAGTGTAATTTGAAGGGAAAAAAAGGGAAAAAGATAAAAACACTCGGCTCAGTGATTGGCAGTCACAAGAGAACCCCCTGATGATACAGTCTTCCTGATTACAGTCATTCATTATGGGTGTGGGAGATCAAGTGCTGCAATCTGGTTTGATTGTGTCACACTGACACCAGCTCTATCCCTCTTTCCTTTCCGTGTTGCCGAGTCTCTTTTTAGCATCTGTAGCAGATCCCTGAGTCAGAAGTATTTAATGTGTTCAGATTGCTATAACAAAATGATGCACAAGTTCTGTCCTTAAACTTTACTCAGAACAGAGGAAGAGGATTTATGAATCTGTTGTGACATGTATTTTCGAGTCAACTGCCATTTTAAAAACAAGATTCTTATAGCTTAAAGTAAGAAGTAAGAAATGTTTATTTTTATAGCACTTTTCTCAAACATCAGTCACAAAGTGCTTCACTCTAAATTAGGCTTAATAAGATACATAAGATACTAGAGACGTCCCACCCTGATCATGTGATCGGACCCGACTTCCGATCATGTGATTTCTTAATGATTGGGATTGGTTGAAAATTATCAGATTTTTTTTTTTAATTTTCATTTTCTCTCAATTATGTTATTAAATTAAAAACTATACACATTGTGTATTTATTGTCTATCGGTAAGTTTTACCGTTAACAGAGTCTATGTATGGCGGGGAGTTGGCGTAACCTTCAACGTCCAGCAGCAGTTGACGTCGCTGTTGTCAACTGGGTGACTAGCTTTATTTGGTGAATTTTCAGACCCTAATAACACCTTTAAAAAAAAGCGACAACCTACAAATCTAGCAACTGTTTTCAGATGTGACTGAAGACTTTTGTAGACTTTAACTTAAAGGTGCGTATCGTTCTCACCGTAGACCGTATAAAACAATGAACGACACATCCGGTCACGTGACCTATTGGTTTCTGAAGAACCGTTGTGAAGCTGGATTTTCTTCGGACTGCACACATCCGTGTAGCTTTAAAAGTCGACGGAAACACGCTCACCGCATGATAATCAGTTTGCTTGGCTTCCAGCATCTTCAGTCGAATTTTACAGATGAATATACCGTTTAACATGTTGACTTGGTGTCAAGATCAAAAAGAACAATCGGGTTTAGCCGACGCTGGGTTAATACAAACGGGTGGTTGCTTCGCTAAACCAGGCTGTAGATATGTTTATTTCTGCTTTAAGATTAGACATTTTAACACGGAAATCGTTGGAGTTTGACTCGTTTTGCAGCCAGCCCTTAGCGGTCAGTCGAGGAACTGTGATCAATCTCAGTTACGTATGAGCCTCAACCCGGAAGTTAGATGGTTGGCGCTTGGTTGTCACTCAGAGAGTAGGCGGTGCTGCCGTGGCCCCGCCCACGTCCTGAACAGCAGGAGACTTTCACATCTCAGACTGCAAAAAAAATTAATAGTCAAGACAACAGAGGGTTGTAATTGTGATATAAATTTAAAAAAAAAAAAGAATAAACAAAAGAAAGTGGAAATAGCTTTGGAGTGTTTTTTACTCCTTTTTTAAAATCTTTTTGTCCTCTTTCCTACAGCATCCATTACAAGACAAATCGACAAATGATAAATCCAATAGCTACTTGGCACATTGAATTGGGTTTTTTTCCTTTTGTTTTATTTTGGATAAATTTCTGAAGTATCACATCAGGACTCCGTATCTGCCGATACTGAAAATCAGATGAACTTGAACTCCAGACCAAAGAAACTGTGATTGGTACAAAATACATAAACTGTAAAACCTTTAACTCCTTAAGTACTTCCTATGTTATTTCTGCATCCTGTGTTGCATCTGGCTGCAGTAAAAGCTCTGTTTGTTATTATTTTTTGCTTTTGTAAGTGCCCAGACAAGTTTGCTTTTGATTCAGAGAAGAGATGTTGCCCCGATTTCAAAAGCTGACTCAATTGCCTGGGTTTTTGATGACATTTCTGTCATACATTTTGGTCAATATACCACTAGGATACAGTATGAAATGCACTCCTTTTAAGTTTTTTCATAGCAGCAGGTTTCTTCACGTTCCTCCTCCCCTGCAGGGTGGGCCTGTTTTTGCATTCATTCATTTTTACCTTCATCGTAGTTTACTTTCACACTCAAATGCAGAATGTGAAACTGATGGGGGAAGTATGATAAAGAGGCTGGATAATCACGTCTGATCTGAGTCTGTGATGTCTCATCACACTGGAAATCTCAACATCCAGTCTTAAAGTGTAGTGTTATCTCAGAATATTTTTGAATTGGTTGTCACTTCAGAAACCAAAATATGAACGGTCTCAAGCACAAAAAAAAGTAATTGAATGGCTCCAAATCTGACCAAATTGTTGGATATGAGTGAAACAATGTCAACCAAAAGTCTGCATTTTTGAACAAGGTGTTTAACATGGAAATTTCCACTCAGCCCCTGTGAGGAAACAGACATTTTACCTGCTCCATTAAAAAAAAAAAAGAAAAATTAAAATGCTTAAACATGAGCACATACTTAGACATACAGGTGAAGCAGCAGACTGGGTTCAGGGCTCATTAAATCCTGGTCAGGCAGCAGCTCCGCTGAGGTCCAACTCTCTAAACTCATCAGAAACAAAAACTAACTGACAATAACCGTCTCACACAAAAGCTCACATCACGCTGTGCACCGCAAAAACATCCCCTCTGGAAATGAGCCTATTATTTCAAAATCTAGTCATATTAAACCAAAATAACTCAGCACATGGCGAAAGAAAACATTTCTTGACTAAAATTATTAAAACTAGCAATCTAGTGAAGAAATCCAGATACTTTATTAGTCCCTTGAAGGGTAATTTCTTTGCTGCAGCTCAATGGGGTACAAACAGCAAAAACCAGACGATATGCTGAAGTATTCAACCTCAGTTCACTCACATCCACAGAGTCACGTCATGAGTGGAGTAAAAGAAAAAAAAACTGTACAAGGAATACTTAAGAATAAAAGTGCACAAGAAGGGTAAAACAGCAAGACAGTTGACACCAATAAAAACAGCCAAATTCAGAGAAATTTAAATCACTTAGAATCACAGTTAACTGGTGATTGGAGATGGGATGAACGTTTTAGTTTTAGTTAAGGGCATCTGATAGCGTCGACGTGAAGGCATGAGAGTAAAATAAGAAGATAAAATGTGTTTCTGTTAAAATTTATTATCGTTTCGTGTTCTGATAACTCGACTCTCCAGTATCAGCACCAACCATGATCGAGCACACTAACACCACCACTCAGGTTGCTCCTGTCTCAAACCAACAAATCAGACTTTAACTTTCTTTTGTTTTAGAGACATTTATGTCCAGAAAATGATCCTCACACCAGGTGACAAAGGAAGAGAGTAAACTTTTCACCCTGAAGCAGAGACAAGACGACAGCATCATCGGAGAATTTCACTAAAAGTGTGTGACGTTATGAGTGTATAAAATAAAAATCAGAGGTGATAGGACACAACCCTGGGGTGCTCCTGTGTTGGACGCCATCTTGTTAGAGACACTTCCGCCCACCAGGACATGCCAAAGTCCAGCAGCAGAGACAGAAGCTGGTCTCAAAAATAAAAAAATATGACTCAAGTCTCCTCATTCAAACAAGGGGCTGCATTTTGTTAACAGCAGTGTCACAAAAGTGAGACTGATGTTCTTGAAACAAGAAGTGAGTTTTTGCACACACACCATTTTCTGTTTGTCCTCTTTTCTTTCATGTCTATTTGTCTTTTACTATCACATCTGTCCTCTACGGTAACACATCTCATCATGAAGACACATCACACAAACACTACAGTGATCACCACACTACACACACCGCACCCATCACTGTCTAGTCTTTTTTTTAATCAGTTTTTGTACTTTTTGTGTTTCACGTTGGTGGTTTGGTCCTCATAGACAGAATTAGGAATTCAGATATTAATAAAATGTGTGAGATTAGACTGTTAGTATTTGTGATATCTTACAAACACGTGTATCACCAGATTTCAGTCTCCTAATAGAAACCACACACACAGTTACAGCAGAGTTTATCTGTTGATTTCCATTCTGGAGCTTCATGGATCCCTTCAGAGCGAGGTTGTCCCACCACAGTTAACTTGAAAGCTCAGAAAAACATCAAATAAATGCACAAAATTCACAACAATCTTCCGTACAAAGCTCCGTCATGTCATCCCTTTTTTGCTTGCTTCCCCCATCTCTCGTCTGGTTTTAACCCCTGGGAAAGCAATATTTAGCTTGAAAATGACAGAGCATCTGTTTCGCATAAGTGTGTCAGCTGTTTTTATTGGTTGTCCTGAGAATAAAGTTTGGGGATTTAATGCACACGTCAGACATAAAAACCCTCGGTTCCAACAGATGAACGGCCACAGGACCAAACGACAGTCCAGACCTTCAACAACAAAGCAAAGGACAAAAAAATAAAACTTTAAAAAGGCGAAGAAACACACACATCTGCAGAGATAAGGAAGATAAAAATGGGAGCTTAGACGATTGTAAATAACCTTTAAATAAATGAGCTATAGTGAGAGGAAGCTGCTTGGACCCGTCTTTGACTCTGTAACAAGATCCCTGGTCGAAAATGAAAAAAAAGAAAAAGAAATGCTCAAACACACTGTAAAAACACACACACACACACACACACACACACCGCCAGACCTCCTTCTGGTCCTCTGCACAGATGATGTTACTCCCGTTTCTCCTCCTCTCGCCGACAGGAAGTGCAGGGCTGCTGTCAGCGCCGTCGTGCAAATGGAAAGTAATAGTTTCGCTTGCAGCAATGTTTTTGTTTGTTTCAGGCAGAAACCTTTTTTTTTCCCCTCTTAGACTTTTAAGACCTCATCCAACTGTAAAGTGCATCTCAGAACACCTTCTAGATGCACTGAAATCAAATCTAACATCCATCACTTTTAAAGAATCACCTGACAGGAGCAGACACTAGCGTTAAAACGTGTGTGAAGTAAATTATCTATACCAACTCAAACAAGTCTTCAAATGCATTTTGTTGTTTAAGCAGCGGTCCACTGTGATATTTTAAAATACTATGATGCCAACCAGAGAAAATCAGCAAATCATCACTTTAAAATTAATTAAATGTCTTAAATCCAGACTGGGTAATAAATTCAAATCAAACATCATTTTCTCTCAAGTGAAAAGCTTTTATCCACTTCCTTTTTACTTTGAAGATGAAATATCTATTACATTTAAAATTTTAATTTCCATCCTGTCTATGGAGATGTAGCCTATTCAATCAAAATATCATTTCTTTTATATTTTTACTCTCTCACATAGCTGTGGTTTAGCCACCGACTCGGTTTGACACTCGTACAGTAAACCTCGCTCATCGACACGACGCTTTTGTCACAATTCAGTCAGCAAACAGCCGTGTGCAGCCTCGATAACCGAGGTCTCAGCTCCGACTTGTCAACGCCTCAGAATTAAACTCATTAGAGGCTGAGCGCCGACTTTAATGAGCAGCCATTAAAGCGCGTGATGTAATCAGTCTGCAGGTGGAGGATGGAGTGGGGCTGAGATCCTGTAAAGGTGAAGGGAGGTGAGCAGGTTTATGGGCGCCGCTGCGGCATTGTTTATACTGGTTTCAGAGGTCAAAGGTTGAGGTAAACGAGACTGCTGGCAGAGCTGGGATCCATTCATCTAATCATTTTCCAAACCACTTACTTCATTTCAGGGTCACTGTACCAATCACGGGGCACCTACGCCTCAGCAGGTAGATTGATTATCCTCCAACTGGAGGGTTGTAGGTCTGTGGGGCGCGACATAAAAAGTGTAGCTTTGTTTCACATTAAAACGGCAGGAATGTGGCTGCATGCTCAAACGCCGAGACTGCAGGGATCCGTCAGCATCTTCCTTTCCAATGTGAAGACTTCGTCTGAGTCTTTCGGGTTTGACTTCCAGGGAGCGGTTAGCCTGATACCTGACCCACATCCAGATTATGTCCCTGCTCTGTCATCAAAGTGTTAAACCCGCCCAGAGACTCCCTCTACAAAGACAGACCGATTCGATTGACAACAAGACTTTTGTGAATGGTTAATGAGCTCCAACAGATGGTAGCTAGACGTACCTGTGAGGCTAATTTAAATTTACTATCTAGATTTCTAGGAGAGGAAGCAGTACCAACAGATGCAGAAGAAACAGCCTCTGGATGTCATTAGACGAGTGCACAACCAATCACAGAAATGAAGCATGTAACAGGCAGAGAAACAACCAGACGAGTATCATTAAAAGACACCAGAAATGGCGTGCGGCTGGTGAAGGACTGGTGTCGGTTTTGCAGTAAAAACTTCTCTTCTGCAGCCATCCTGTGAGTCATCACATACGCCCCACCCCTGTCCCCCTGCGATTGGTTCGGTACATTCTGTACCGTCGGAAAGTCGCTGTGAATGAGAGGAACCAGATCCATTTCATTAGTGGAGTTTAGCTGGCCTGGTTTTGTCTTACACATTTCCCCAGTCTGCAAAACACAAATAGACTTGTTTGGAAAATCTCAATACCTGCTTGAAAACGGATGCAGCGGGTGTCATGATGTGTTATGATGATACAGTTGCAGAAATGACCACAAACCTTCAGACCACCGTTCAATGTGACGTTATAATCCAACAAGCTCCATCTTTCAAGGAATATGAAGCCATGAATACTAAACAGCAGCCTTAGTGGTGGCATCAGTGGTTGCAAAGTGACCTTAAAGCTGCTTAGGATTAGCATGCACAGCTTAAACAGACCACCATACTGCAGATTGCACAACTAAATGAAAGGGCCGTTGAGGGTGTTTCGTGATTAAAGTGTGTCACATGACTGCAGCACTGGACCTCCACAGAGTGGATAGCAGTGGGCTAAGGGCTATCTCTGGTTTAAAACCCGCTGGTTCCTACCACAGATTCACACATGAGTGCACAGTCTCAACGGGTCTCGTCACAGGGAGCGGTCACTTCGAACAACACTGAAGCAGGAAGTTCCTGCCTCCTGCACCGGGCCAATTAAAACATAGCATTTGGCGATGAAGGTTCCATTAAGGAAGTCCCGTGTTACCCTCAGCTCTCCCAGCTCCTCTCACGACAGACTCTTGTTTTTTCCTGGATGTCAATGCCAGGAACCCATTAAGAAGCAGTGTTAAGGAAACACTGAAAGGATGGAGCTTACTATTGTTCCACAGTGCTACTCCTTGAGAAATGTCCAGCTGTGCTACTTTCCTTTTGACAGAGCCAAGTTTTATAAATTAAGTCATTACTTTAAGCTTTCCAGAAACAGCATTTAAAGAAAGAAGATATATTGTACCCTTTTTTTTTTCTTGTAAAAGGTCAAAATGTGTTCCTGGACCAGGGTTTGGCTGGGACAAACTTCAAAATAAAAGCTCTGAATCTGTGAAAACATGTATTTTCAGACCAGGTAGTCCCGATCAAAAATAACAAGGTTTTGGTTGTTTTTGAGTTATTTAACGCACACAAATGTTTGTTCTCAAGTAAAGAAAGTCATATTTGTTTATAATATAGTTTGTTATATGTACTGAAGTTTTAATTATTTAGAAGTTTGGTGTACTTTGAAATACGGCTACAACTAACAATTAGTCTGATAGTCCATTAGTGATGGACTATTGAAATGATTAATCGATTTATCGGACTATGAATATCATAATTATTAAATAGCTCTTATTTAGCTCTCCCCTTTTAATTGTTTCATCAGGTTGTTTTAATGATATGGTAATTAAGAATAAAAGAAACGAAAGATGGACATTTCATTCGAAAATACACCTTTTAATTAAGTTTTTATGTCTTCAGTCGCAGTGGTTGCGAATCGGCTGCCACCATATTGTTTACCTGTCGCTGTACTCTACTGCGCATGTCCACCTCTTAACAGAGAGCGGAAGCCTGGGAGATGCATCACTCTGTTGAAAAGCGCGTGGTGAACATTTTCCGCATATAAAATTCTCAGCAGAGATAAGAAGGAAGGAAGGAAGGAAGGAAGAAGATGCCTCACTCTAAGTTTTGTTTTTGGCGACAATAGTCGACAATTAAATTCGTTGTTTCTGTTGTGGATTTTTAGACTAATCATCGCACCCTATTTTGAAAGTGTTTAAAAGTTTTCTTTTGTTCTTGTTATGTTTTTAGAAAACTTCAACAATTTCAAAAGTCTGTCACCTTCGCAAATTCATTTTCCTGTTTATATTTTACATCTGTTTATAAAAAAAGACGTATTATTAAGACAGAAAGAACTTCCTTTGATTTTTTTTTTCCTTTCATTGATAACAGCTTAACTATACACAGATCTGGATGAGAACTTTTCCTGGAAAATGAAAACCGGGCCGGCGTCCTCCACCCAAACTCAAGACCAAAGAACAAGGGAAAGTCTCACAGCATTGTTCCCCTGATCTCCCTGACCCCCCCATCTGAACAGAAAAATGCTGCCTGACCCCTGTCCAGCTCATGTCACCCACTCACATCTCCACAATGGAAGCTCCACAAAAACACACATGCCATTGTTGAGCTCAATAACAAGGAAACCTATGAACCGAGCCTCGCAGGCACAAGTCCAAGAAAACGGCATGTTCAAAAACCATTTTTCACTGTCATGTGAGATATGTAAAATAAGGAGCATGTTAAAAGACTGAACAAGACTGTGGACACAGACACGGAGCTGTGTGGGTCAGTTTGATGGGCAGGACAAAACAAAGCAAAGCTTTGAAGTCATAATTCAGCATTTTGCAATCCAGTGAGGGGAAAAAATAGGCATGTTTGTACTTCCTACTCATTAATGCGTTAAAGGTGGATCAATGTGGATAATTTGTGTTCAGTCTGAGGCCTGTGAAGTTGAAATACTTATTGAGTTAAAGCTTGAATGCAAAACAACTTCAGTACACTAAATACTTGGCACGCTGACGGTAAACTGAAATCTCTAATCAGATGCTGCGTTGTTGCACCATTTATCTAATTGACTTAAGAGAAAAAAGGTTCAGAGCGTGCTGCTCATAGATCTAAGCTGTTTGACTTTTCTTTAAACACAAAATGTGCTTTCAGAGCAAAAATCGAACTCTTCCCACCTTGGCACTGATATCAGCTGGTTCATGTCCAACGCTGGGATGAATCAAACTTAACTGCAACAAACCGCCTGGAGCCAAAGTTCTGGATCCACAATTTCATTTCATAATCTTATAAATGACTGTATTTCATCTTTGCTTCTTTAATTCTCTTGATTTAATGGAGAGGTTTGAAATAAGTGGCTTAGAGGTCACTGACCCGAACATGTCCAGCTGACCCCCATGACCCTGGAGGACGAAGCAGGTGAAGATCAAATCTACATAAACAAAGTAGCCTCCACCTACTCCACAAAACGCTGCAAAAACGGCTACGTAACTCCATCACGGACGTTAGCGAAGCGCTCCAGCTTTGAAAGCGCTGCAGTCGGTTTGGAGATCAAGAAGTGCTGTGGACTTTTCCTTCTGCTGACACTGACAGATGAATAAATAAACAAATAAACAAATAAATAAAACTACACCTCTGGCTCGAGGATGCCAACAATATAAGAGAAAGAGCTGTGAAGGCATGACGACGGGTGCATCAGCAGAGATTAATGGTGTGTGTGTGTGTGTGTGTGTGTGTGTGTGTGTGTGTGTGTGTGTGTGTACATCCACATCAGCCCTGACTCTTTGTCGTCTCAGCGAAGCATCTTTGATTGACACAGACGGAGAGTTTATGGAGTCTAGTTCCTCCCACGGCGAAGCAAAAAAATTTAAAAAAAGTCCTAAAGCTTCTTAGCTCGCATTCAGCCGCTTCTTCGATGAAAAGTGGGTCTTTTTAAAACCGGGAACGCCGCGAAGATAAAACAATTAACAATCCGACTTTTAGTTAGTCGCCCCGCTTGGGTCAACCTCAGGAAAGGTCGAACGCTCTCAGAGCTTCTGTTTCGTCTTGGAGAGCATTTACAGCTCGAGCCAGACATCGAAATGCATTTATCCTTACAGTCGATCAGCTTCACGTGCACGTCCGTGCACGTTGGCATGTTCGCGCTGCGTGTGCCGAGGAAGGCATTTACGGGTTCAGTGGAGCCTTGGAAGAAGTCAATGGATGTGGAAGTGTGTCGAATATGAACCGCATGGGAGCGCCGGGCGCTGAGCCAGTCGACACCGAGCACAGCCTGGCGTTCACTGGCATCGACTCGCATCACACACACACACACACACACACACACACGTGCACACGCACGTGCACTCCTGCCCATCTCAGCCCTTGACGTGCTGCTCCAGACACGCCACACACACGGGCGGGTTCGTGGGAGAGGATGGTGACATGTGCCAGGTGGTTTGTTTGGAGGGTTGCTTCCTGCCTGACGGCCATCTTTGAAAGAAAAAAACAAATAAACCGGAGTAACTGTCACCGTGACAACCAGGAAACACCGCGGGAGCACCGAGGCAGGGAAAGCAGCGCTTGTTAAGTTGTTTCACGCTGCAGAAGGTTCGGTTCTTTGCTTTTCTTACGAGAGCGGCCGTCCCGAGGTGCCCACTGGAGTGGGTGCAGGTCCTGGGTGGGCCTGTGTGTGTGCCACACACACACACACACACATGCACACGCACACTTTCCATCAGACTGAGCTGCCTCTCTTCTCCTCTCGTATACATCCACCTCATGCTTTTGTCTTTTATGGTCTGGCTCCAAGTGGGATGATTTATAACTTGTGTGATTTCACTCCAGAAATTTCTGCTCGACCAGATTTTTTATTTTTATTTTATTTTTTTGTCGCTTTAATTGAGCGGCTAAAACCCTTCGCGTGGAGTCAAGATCCACGTGCACAGCAGTGACTCATCATTTAGGCGGTGAGGTCAAAGAAAGCGCCTGTCAAGTGACGATAATTAACACATAATTACACAAAAACCAAGATGGAGGACTAATTCAACCTTTGACTTCATGATTAAAATAATCAGACAAAGATATTAAAATCAATCCTAAATGTGCAAAACAAGTCAAATTCATCCATGACGTAAAAACTCAGGAGGTGTTGATGCAACGCTGGAGCTCACTGGCAAAAGTGTAAGACTTGGAAACATCAGGGAGACAGGTGGCTGCAATCGATTTCTTCCGAATTAACTGGAAACATCTCAGCGATGACCCAAGTTTGCTTCGACTGTCTATATCCACACTTTTTCATCCGACGTCCAACTGAAAACCCACTTTCCATCCATAAGATATGAAATATTCGGGTCGTCGTGGACGTCGGGGACAGTGTCCCTGGATTGACGGACTGGGGTGGTGGTCCCCCTCTTCAAAAAGGGGGACAGAAGGGTGTCCTCCAGGTATAGAGGGATCACACTCCTCAGCCCCCCTGGGAAGGTTCTGGAGAGGAGGGTCCGCCGGATGGTCAAATCTCAGATTCAAGAGGATCAGTGTGGTTTTTGTTCTGGCCGTGGATCAGTGGACCAGTTCTTCACCCTCTGCAGGGTCCTGGAGGATCATGGGAGTTTTACCAACCACTCTACATGGTTCTGTGGACTTGGAGAAGGCTTTTGACCGAGTCCCCCCGGGGAGTTCTGTGGGTGGTTCTCCGGGAGTATGGGGTACCGGAGACCTTTATACGGGCTGTCCGGTCCTTCTACACCCGGTGTCAGAGTTTGGTCCACATTGTCGGTTGTGAATCGGACTCGTTTCCCGTGAGGGTCGGAGTCCACCAGGGCTGCCCTTTGTCACCGGTTCTGTTCATTATTTTTCTGGACAGTATTTCTGGGTGGAGTGGGTCCGGTTTGGTGACCTCAGAATTGGTTCTCTGCTTTTTGCAGATGATGTGGTTCTGTTGGCTTCATCGGGCCAGGACCTTCAACTCTCACTGGAGCGGTTCTCACTTGGGATGAGAATCAGAACCTCTAAATCCGAGACCATGGTCCTCAGTCAGAAAAGGGTGGAGGTCCCTCTCCGGGTCGGGGATCAGGTGCTGCCCCAAGTGGAGGAGTTCAGGTATCTCGGGGTCTTGTTCACGAGTGAGGGAAGGATGGAGCAGGAGATCGATAGACGGATCGGTTCTGTATCGGTCCGTCGTGGTGAAGAAGAAGCTGAAGCTCTTGATTTACCAGTCGGTCTACATTCCTACCCTCACCTGTGGTCACCAGCTGTGGGTCGTGACCGAAAGAACGAGATCAGGGTGTCCGGGGACTCCCTCAGAGATAGAGTGAGAAGCTCGGTCATCTGGGAGGGGCTCAGAGTAGAACCACTGGTTCTCCTCATCGAGAGGAACCAGATGAGGTGGGTCAGACATCTGGTGAGGTTCTCTGAGCATGTCCCACTGGGAGGAGACCCCGGGGAAGACCCAGGACACATTGGAGGGACTATGTCTCTCGGCTGGTCTGGTAGCACCTCTGGATCCTCCAGATGAGCTGGACCAAGTGGCTGGAGAGAAGGAAGTCTGGGTCTCCCTGCTGAGGCTACTACTCCCACGGCCCGACCCGGATAAACGCAAGAAGACTGATGGATATTTGGGTTCAGCCCCTTTTTAAAAACTGGAATATTTACAGCTCAATTAATGCACAATAAACCAATCGCTTAAATTTGAGCTGACTTCCATCATTTTGCAGAATTTTTTTGCAACAATTTCTAAAAACATCTGGATTAAGCTGGTTTTCTTTTTGTGTATCTTGTTTTTAAAACGATTATCTAATTGACTTCCTGACAGATGGATACTCTGTGGGTATTTATTCACTTTTATGGCATTTATTACCCTTAATGTCAGAAATGTTGCTATAAAGGAAAACACTAATGCACCATCGGAGGAGCGTTTTCTTTGAAGTCGACGGCTAAGTGGGAACTCAATCATTTATTTAGCTCGGAGGGAAAAACAGAGACTGAATTTTTAAAAAAAGGAACAGAAAAAGACAATTAGATCACAGCGTTAGCGTGAAAACTAACCATCACTTAAACCAGCATCTACAGTTGTGGTACGAGCACGGAAAGGTTTGATTTAGATTTGGAGATTTTTTCTGGGGTTTTTTTTTGTTTGTTTTTTGAGAGGATGACATTTCACAGTTGCCCTGTTTTCAGCAGACGCTGCCCATTTGAAGATCACACATCATGATATCATTACACTGCGCGCCTCTGGCAGCCGAAAGCATATGAGGCGTGCGTGACTCAACCCTTCTGCACCCTCAAGTAAAAACACGCCAACACGCATGCAAAAATAAACACACAGAGTTTCTGCCACTGCAGGTCACACATATCTCCGAGGATGGGGAGTGTTAAGCAGAACCTGAGCTTTGATGGAGATCCGAGCCAGCAGCAGCAGCACGCGTGCGCGGTGCAAACATCTCCCCACGTGAAGGACACTTTTTCCCCTCTATTTTAATTTAAAAAGAGCAGGAATACACAATCAGCTGCATGCATGGCCACGCTGAGCAGCAACCCTCCTCCCTGCTTGCTCTTTCAAGAATGTCTGTATTGTAACCGTGCACGTACGTGCACGCTCGGGCTCCCAGCTGAACAACATTAGTCAGGCCGGCGCAGGAATTTGAACCCGAACCCAGCCTGGTTTCTGAGACGCTTCAGGAGGAGGATTCAGCTGGTACACGGAGACAAAACAAAAAACAAAAACTTAGTTTTCTCGGCGTGTGCACGTCTGGCACGTGCACGGCCACGCAGATGCTGGAGATTCGCAAGGCTGAGGGCTTAAGGAAAACAAGAACTGGAGGAGATAAAACCTAGACTGTTGTGCTGTGACCAGCATCTCAAAACGTCAAAAAAAAAAAGTCCTAAAAGTTAAAATAATAATAAAGACAGACAGACAGAAGCCTGGTCTGAGGTGAGAGTCGTGGGAGGAGATATAAAACACGTCCGTGTCTTACCTCTGCAGCTGCTTGTTGTCCTTCAAGATTTAAAAAAAAAAGAAAAAAGAAGCAACAAGGTAGAAACTTCTGGTTTTTTAGTCTCCTCGGGGTGATGGACGTTCATGTCTCCATCCTGTAGCTGTCCTCCAGGACCATCCTCTGTCTGCCCACGAGGGTGCGTGTAAATAACTCCCGGACGGTGAGAGCAGCAGGCGGACGGGATGACACGCGAGAGCAGACTGAGTGGGATGCTCGGGCTTCTCTTTCCCAACATCAGAGCCGGATACACCCACTTCCACGGCGGGCTGTGTGTGTGTGTGTGTGTGTGTGTGCACGCGTGCATGTGTGCAGCCCTGAGATCCGATCTGACGCGTGCACATGCCGGTGCTGCGAGCTTGCTCGTTAACGGAACGGAACCGTCCTCTGGGTCGAACCGGGCCGGTAAAAAGACCGACTTTGCGCTAATGAGCTGGTTCTGTGCTCGGTGCTGGCGCAGACCCGAGTCCGGTCCGGGAAGGGCTTTATTAGAAGATATGTCAGCTGTGAGTCGTTTACCAGGTACACACCTGAAGAGGGTCACCTGGCCGCTGAAGAGGAGAGTCAAGGCCACTTCCGGTGTTTAATGTGGATGTTTAAATATTGACCATCAACAGATGGTTTCAGCGGGGAGCGAAAGGCGCCATTTATAGTAAATAAAGGTAAATAATACAACATTAAACAGAAACGGTGGCGTCTGGTTTCACCTGTTCATCACTTATGACGTGGCCTTGGCGTCCGTGGTTTCATTCACACCGAGAGTCACGTGACCACCACAACTCCCACGCTGCTGATCTCAATAACCTGCGCTTTCCACTTAATGAGCTGTGAGAGGGACGAGCAGGTCGCTGCTTTCCATCGACTTCAATTACTCTTAAAAGCCACACAAGCTTATAAAACTACCCACCTGTCAATCAAAAGGAAAGACACCTGACGGATGAAAAGGGAATCATCTTCAAGAATCCAAAAAACAAAAAAAAAAGATGTCCAACTGGCTTCTATTTATGTGAAAAGGACATATATATATA
>JAOWBL010049525.1:0-24521 GCA_028564865.1 Zenarchopterus dispar | reverse complement strand
CCAGTCCTCCTTGACAGTCTAATCTCACATTTTATTAGTGTCTAAGGTCCTAATTCAGCCCAGGAGGACTAAACCACAAAAAAGAAAATCTTAATGTGAACCCTATCCAGAGTCAGCCTCAACATCTCTGGGTTCAGAGGCTTCTGCCATGGACCACAACACTGTGGAAAGCGAGGTTCTGGGATGGTACGAGGTTGTCTTAGTGCTCGGCTTTGTCAGTACTTTCAACCTTGCCGCTCAGGTGAATCAGAGCTCACAATCTCCTGGCTATAAAAAGCAGCTTATGCAGTGACCATCTATGTTTTTCTGGTCTTGTTTCTAGATTAACTTCAGTCACATTCTTCTGTTTTGTTGTATGGCCTTGATGGAAACATTCCTGTTTAACAAGGATAATCATGGTAGCAGACACTGAATTTAAACATCTGTTACGATTATTTATGGTAACTTTTTGGCAGAAAAACAATAACATATTTCTCTCTATGTTTTCAATATTGTAGAAGCATGTAAAAATATGGACTTTTGTCTCTTAATACCTCAGACAAGCATTTATATACACAAAGCTACCAGATGTCGCCCTCATAGTGTATAAAACAAATAAATCTGAGCATCATTTGGTCACATGACCCATTGGTTTCTGAAGAGTTGTTTTGAAGCCCATTTTTCTTTGTACAGATAATGCCTCAGAGTTGTCATAGATGTGAAGTCACACAATAGAGACCAAAACAGTTTTTTTTAACAAATACTGTAATTGTGTTTATTTCAGGTCTAAAGTTGGACATTTTAACATTGAAGTCAGTGGAGGTCGACTTGCTTTTGCAGCCAGTTCCTAGTTGTCAGTTACGGAACTGCAGCATATCTTAGTTCCGCATGGACCTCAACCTGAAAGTAAGATGGTTGGTGCCTGGTTGCCTTTCAACAGCTGCTCTGCTGCCTTTTACTGTAATTGTGTTTATTTCAGGTCTAAAGTTGGACATTTTAACATTGAAGTCAGTGGAGGTCGACTTGCTTTTGCAGCCAGTTCCTAGTTGTCAGTTACGGAACTGCAGCATATCTTAGTTCCGCATGGACCTCAACCTGAAAGTAAGATGGTTGGTGCCTGGTTGCCTTTCAACAGCTGCTCTGCTGCCTTTTGTTAATACAGAAGCAAACCAAACACCAGCCATTGAGCAGAACTTTCATGGTGAGCCAGACATTTCATCAGCAGACTATCTGTTCAACAGGCTAGTTTATCTTTATCTTATCAGACATGAAAACAATCAAATATAAAAATACTGAGACACCATGATGACACTCAAAGCTATAGAGAAACACAAATATGAGTTTAATGAACATGGTTGGCTTATTTGACACTTTTATTACATGTAATTCTTCATGTTTATATGAGTGTTTAAATACAATAAATCTGTATGAAGGTAATTACACAATGCCACATTTGTTGAAATGACTTTATTCACAGTGAAAATAAAATATCTATGTTAAACTAATGTCAAAATTTGTATCAGTATGCATTGAACCGAACCAAACTGCTCTGCTTGAAAATGTATCTTCCCTGGTAAGGCATGCAGAAAAAACTTACCTTAACCTGTGTAAATAAATATGTCTCATAAAGCTTGCATACACAAATATAATTTATCACTGAGTACTGAAAAAGTACTGAGTACTGAAAATTCCTGTCTGTAGGAATAATAATAATACATTTTATTTATAAGGCGCCTTTCATGGCACTCAAGGTCGCCAATAGTGAATAGTGAATTTGTTTCGGCCATTGTAACTGTAAATAACCCTTTAAACCTGCAGGTAATTCATCCATTTAGGAAACACTCCTGCAGACACCTGGAGGCAACAAATACAACTTAATCTCCAGTTAATGTTTTGTCAAAGCCTGCATTAGTGCGGTGAGACAGAGTGTGCAACAGATCAGAACGTTCTCATCAATAATGAATATTGTGTTTTTCCGGATATTTCCATTTGTAAGAGTTGTGAGAATGTAGAGCAAAATGTATGAAGTGAAACACAGCATTTAGTGGTTTCAGAAATGTTCATGCATGTACGCCTCTGGCATCTTCAGTGCACCAGTGTCTTTGTTCCTGCTTTTCATGTGTTTTTACCTAAAGTGGTGCTGAAATCCGGATGTTCAGACTTGGTCCTAAATAAAGGAGAAGCTTTAAGGCTTCCTCTCATTAAATATGAGTATCAGGGAAGTCTGGGAACACATGACCAAAGCAAAATAGAGGGAAAACCTTCCTTTTCAAAGACCGAGATTTAAAATGACGAATTGCAGTGCAGTATGAGTTTCTTTACATCCTCATTTTCTTCATACACAACATGAAAATGACCTCAAGACTATGTTTAATGATGAATGATGTCTATTCACGCTTATTTGATGGTGTGCTTCTTTTAATTTTTTTTACCAAAAAACACAGCAATTTATCATATTAAAGAGTAATTTAGAAAAAAAAAACTCTCTGTAGCGCTACCTCTGGCCACATGGTGGCAGCATACCACATGCCCTGCCATGAAACACAACAAAATTGCACCTCCAGTGGAACAAAAATGTATTACAAGATGGGCAGGCCATCCAGGATCATTAGAGGCTCTTTCGTCAAATTAGCAGATCTACATGCCCCCATGTGGTCAGAAGTTATATTGGTACACAGAGTACCTTTAGTGGCACACAAAGTGGCAGCAGCATGCAAAACTATCTATCTATCTATCTATCTATCTATCTATCTATCTATCTATCTATCTATCTATCTATCTATCTATCTATCTATCGATCGATCAATTGATCAATAGATAGATTAATAGATAGATAAATTGATCTATCTATCCTCTTAAAAGCATTTAAAACAGCTTCATGAATGTTAATGTTAACCAATGAATCTATATAATAAAAAACAATCACAAAGTAAATGTCAGAATCCTTACTTTTTCTTGCACTTTCCATATTATCCTATTTTCTTCTGATTTGAGGCTATATGTCAGTTCTGAAATACTTGTCTTTAATTGTTTGTATCCAATGAGATACAGGAAAAGGAGGATGAACTTTCATGGAAAGAGAATTTGCTGCAAGCCATGTTCCTCTGTAGAAGGAGCTGATACTGAAGCTCCTACCAGTGCCTAGTAAAGGCTTTCTGACAGCACTGGGACACTAATCCTTGCAGCACAAGAGCAGTATAGGCTGGGACCACGCCAGTTAAGGTGCACCAAGATAATCTAACACATTGCAGAAGATTGTAAGATGCCTTAGCCTGTTGGTTCAGCTCTCCTTCTACCATGAAAGACCAGAAGAGTGTCAACATCATTGCAAACGGTGCCCAAGTTTATCTTTCAACCTGCAAACATACTAACCCCTCTCATGAATGAGACCTTGAGATACTTCAACTCAGCAGACAGACAACCCTATTCAGACCAAAGAACATGGACTCAGACTCGGATGTGCTTTTTCTTCTCAGAGATGTAGATGTCCTGTGCCGAAGTAGGTTCTGGACCAGGGGTCTTGGAGTTAGAGGGTTCTGCACTGTATCTTGCTTCTTGTAGACATAGATCTCTAAGATTTTTCTAAGAAACTGTTGGAGCCTCACTCCTAGCTACATATCTATTACATTTATTGTCTTGTTTTACTTTCTTTCAGGATAACTTCCTTTCTCAAACTCTGTTCTTGTATAGTTTTGTTGTCCATTAACACAATACAGATAATCCACTTTTAACAAGACTGTAACCATTAGAACATGTCCCCTCTTTGTATTTGAGTTGTTAAGGGGCAGAAATCACCACTGCTGCAGACAACATTTTAGTGAATGTCAGGAAAAAATGTCTAATCAAAGAGAAGCCAGTGAATAGAAAACACACTGAGCCAATCTGATGAACATAAAGATAAAACCAAACGTAGAGCATGCTCTTTTGAAGTGTTCTCTTGTTGTAAAAAAAAGTTACAGTTTTAAAAAGGCCTAATGGGAATTACAGTGCCTTTGTATTCTGATCAAAATGAATGCTGTTAATGTGTAGTAATAACATGAGAGGAAAAAGGAGGAGTGGGAGAGTGAGAAACAGAAAAGAGCCTTTTTACTGCTAAATTAAAATTTTAAGGACTGCCAAATGCTTTTGCCCACCCATTGAGCAGGCATTTCTTTAAGTAATTATGTGCTGACCCTTCATGAACTATGTTAAAGCCTCAGCTTTTATTCCATCTTGCTTCATTTCTCCATCACTAGCCCCCACCCCATCACCATCAGCACCCTTGGAGCCCAAGCTCAACCTTCATCATTCTCTCTTTCTCTGCTTCCTTTAGCAGGGGTCACTCATGAAGAAAATATTATTTTTATTATTCATGTGCTCATTCACGTGGAGTACTCTGAATCCATTTCTTGGAAATAGCAGCTTTTATGTTTTAGTAATTACTCGGGCAAACACAGTTGATGACATTTCTGTTGCACCAGCTGACAATGCAACACTGTGGTAATGAACCATTTTTTCAGGTGAGAAAAGGGGAATCTTCAGTGAAGAAGACAGCACTGGAAAAAAATTACAACTTAACAAAAAGGACAAGAACACATCAGCACTGATTTGACACTATTAGCAGCTAATTTGCTTAAACAGACTTTTATAGCTGTTTAACTCCCTTGCATGGGCATATACTGTGGCATTTATTGTTGCAAATTAGGTTTATTAAAAAGTAATAGGATGCATTTGAACACTATAATGTATGCTGAGAGGTTAAATGAAAGTGTCATCATTATGAATAGATACATACAGGGAAATTACAATTAATTATTACATATTTTCCCATCACAGAATGCTTTGTAAAGTTACAGCTGTGATTTTCATTGTGAATTATTATGTTGACTGACTTGGGTAAAATTCTGAAACTAGTGACATTTGCCACTTCCTTAAGGCTTCATGTTATGTGTTCATGAGTTCAAACTGATTGTGCTGTTTAAGTCTACGTGACTGAAATGTATTCAGTGTGCAAAAACCAAAACTGAAATAAACAAGCAAGCATATATTAGAAGCAGGAGTTAGATTTTCATTAATATTTTAAAAGATCTGAAGACCTTAAGAACTTCTTCTGCATAACTCTTTTTCTGCAGAGATTTATGGTGTAACTCCTTAAATGCTTCCTTCAGTATGATGCCTTAGTTTGTTCTCACAGAACTGAAGAAAGTAGATGTAATGGTGTAATCACGGGCGGCTCGCCCATTTAAGCAGATGAAGCAGTGTGTAATAAAAAATTCATGAAGCAAAAATGACCTGCAAGGATTCAAATTGTGTGTATCTGCTACATTTATGCTGTTTGACTATTATTCAAACTGTGCAAATAGTGGCACTCACAGGCCAACATTGAAGTGATATGGAGTTCATTAAATCTGAGCTTTAAAGGTAGGGTAAGTGATTTCTGGATGATGTCACATCCAGTGACATCTGAACAAAACATCAACAAAGCACCTCCCATCCTGAGCATGAACCTACCCCCTTTTGCTGATTGGCTTTAGCAATGTTTGCCGGGTTCTGTTTCCAGATTGAGGATACAGGCCTGTGTTTGAGGGCCACTTTCTTTTTTTTTCACAGTGTACTCACAAGATGACCTGTAAGTGGATAGCAGAAGATAATCACTGAATGTGACAAAAAATATATTGGATTAGAAATCAGGTGAAATGGCTTCCCCTAACTTTAAAGCTCCTAAAACTGGATTGGTGCAATCTCCAAGGCATACTATGTTATGTTCCTGTTACGATAAACAAGTTTTATTATGTGTCTTGCTTGTTTGTTTTACTGATGCATGTTTTGTTCTTTGGATTCCCTTGCTGTCCATTCTTGTCAACATTGTTTATGTTTAATATTGACATCAATTAACCTTCTTAATCTTATACAGTTTTCTTTATTTTTTACTTTGTAGACCCTGGCCTTTTCAAAACTGAATACTCTGCTCATAGCATGTAATTATTTAGGCAAAATGTTGCACACAGTATTCAGTATGTAAACAACAGCACAAACTGGAATGACTCGGCTGGTTTGCTAATTCCAGGAAAAATCCCAATGTCTATAAAGACCTGAGAGAGCATAAACATGGCTGCTAGCCTGGGCTAACTTGAGTTTAGAGAGCCAGATGGCCAGTTGTGGTAGCCCACCTATTTTCCCATCTTTGTGTGGTTTGGGCAGAGTTAGTTACTGGCATTATGGCATTGTCCAGACTTTGGAAAGTAAAGTGTCAAAATAGGGTGATTTCCTTACACTTTTTTTGCAAAACAAAAGCATTAATTCTGAAATTGCAACAAGGTACTGATGTGGGATGGGTGGTGTTTTCATGGAATTCTCATTAAACCCCGTCCCACAAGACTTCTTCTTATAAGCGTAACTCTCCCAGTCTCATCCTGAAAGACTTCTCTTCAAAACAAAGATCTCAGCTTCAAAGAAGAATGATGGAAACATCTTTGGTTTTAGACAAATCATTGCAACTCCCACTACAGCTGTTGTCAAAAAAGTCAACACCTAAATATCTTTGCAGTATTTTGGTTTTGTACAATTCTAGTGGTAATGGAAACATAACTAATGAGTTTTCAGAAGAAAACGTGTGATGTCTCAGATGTTTCTAGTTGTTTTCATACAATCTGTGACTATTTATAGGCTGTAAATGACCTTGTAACCCTTCCCAGATTGATGGACAGAAATGACTGCTTCTCAAGGAGAACTGCTAATGTTGTTCCTCCTTGGTATCGCGTTAACACACACCTAAATGCTTCAGACCAGCAACAACCAAAACATCTGTACAAAACATCCACAGACTTTTATTCACTTCAGTTATAAAAGTCATCAGTTAATCATCAGTTAATAAAATCATCAGTTAATAAAATACATTTTGATAACCCACATCAGACTATAACTAACTATATTTATTCTTACAGAAAGAACAGGGATGTATTTAGTTGATGATGCGTCTGTGTTTAGTGACAAGTTAAAACATGTTGAATATTGTTCATCTAAGATTGCATTTACCTTCTTCCATTTAGCTTAGAATTGAAAGAAATGTTTTTTCCTTTTCCATGACTGGACCAATGGTTCATCCCTCTCAAAGCATTTATTGAAAAAAGAAAACAAGATTATGACAATTAGAAAAGAAAAGATTATGTTTTAGATTTTTACAAGATCATGTGATTGACAAGAAGCTGTATTTCAAGGACTTATCTATGAATCCATCAGCATCTGTGTCTGGTGCAGCATGTCCCTTCATGCTGACTCTCCCTTTCACATGGATGTCGATTCAGCAACTGTCACCACCTGGACTGCTGATATTAACAATGGCCCAGCCTCTCTGTACTTTCAAGTAGAATCATGAGGCAGAATTAAAGCACAAAAGCCATGCTTTCCGCACTGGAAAGTCAGTAAGCCAAACTGCCAGCATACTGTGACTGAACACTAACATTCAGGAAACCTTTTATTCATCAACCTGGTGAGTCATTTTAAGCTGCGAGGATAAATTCAGAAATTAATCATCTCAGCGCAGCAACCGGGGAAAGTCACAAATACACACATGCAGCTGCTTCACTTTCAAAGTGACTTGATCTTTCACAAATAAACACTGGTAAGAGTTTAATGTTAGAAATATAAATGTCAGAATGCCTTTATCACAGAGGGTGATGAGTTTTGTCAGGTGCAGATTTCTTCCCTTCTTTTTTTTGGTAAAAGAAAAACAGGATGGAAGGAGAAAAACGTGTGGGAGGAATCGAGGTCTACAAATCAGCTTTTGCAAGTCTGAGTCAAGTGTAATGAATATTCTCCTGGCAGACAACTTTACATTGTCTTAATTTAAGGAATTCATAGTATGCAGAGTGTCCTCATCACTTATACATTTCATAATTTAATTAACACCCCTCTCACCTCTGAACCCAGCTTTAACAGTAAACTAATGAGGCCATATTGTTATGTGGTCAACAATTAATCAGTAACCTGCTGATGCTGACATAAATTTTATCTTCTCTTTATCTCAGCTAATGTCAGTAGGAATGTTGTTTGAAGCAGAAGTTAGCCAACTGTCACCGTTAAGATAACACTCTATGTGAATTGGTGGCCAAGTTGACCGAACAAAAATAAATCATTTATCTTTTCAAGCATTTTTACACAGCAGTTCAATCAAATTAAATTCTCCTTGTTGAGAGGAGAGCTACTCTTTTACAGTTTGACAACAGTTCGTGGTGCAAATGTTAATGGTAGTGACCAACCTGGATGAGGTTTGAGGTATCAGGTACCTCCACATGTGTTCTGTATGATTTACTATTCATATAAGGTTCCGTTGAGTTTTCCTTCACTAGTTTCCTGTCAAATTCATTTAAAATTTTTCTTTCACATATAGTATCCTTAAGTGTGACTTGACTCCTCACCACTGAAAAGACTCAGACATATTTGTGATATTATGAAAAATGACGCTATCACCTTTGACTGTCTGAACCAGTGATGTCCCAACCATTTAATAAAGACGCTATGTTAAAGGTTATGTTACTATTATTTGCTCAAACTCAAACATGTCAAGACAGGAAGTGACTGGATCTAACAGGGTGTGTTAACTTCAATGAAATATAAATATTCAACTTAAATATTTACAGCTCAACATATTTTATTACTTAATCAATGAGCTGACTTTAAGGAATAAGGGTGAAGTAAAAGGAAACCCAAAGGAACATAAAGCCATAATAATAACAATAATAATAAAAACAGTACTAAAGAATAAAAGAGTGACTCTAAAGAAAAGACAAAGACATAAAAGGCAAAGGATAGATAAAGTTACAGGCAGCTAAGAGAAGGCACCGACCTCATCGTGCAGATTTATTATAAGAACGCCAGGCTTGTTGCAGGCTTCTGTGCTTTACAGAGCAAATAAAAGGCAGACATAATTAAGACCACCAAAGGTATAAATCTTGTATGCGAATGGCCCATTGCACACATCGACCGTGCAAGTAATTTACATGGCCCTTTGAGAATTTGCCTTCGAGTTTACTTTGACTCTCGCCAAGGTACTGCAGAGAGTTAGAGTAGAAAAACAGAAGCCACACAGTGTAGGTTGCACTTCAAAACAGTACACCAGAGACTACACGTGTTTTCAGGAACATTCTCATTATTTTGGAACACCAATTGTGAGTGCAGATACTTCCGTAGTACAAGTACAAGCTTCATTGCTGCCAATAAAATCCTTAATACAAAGTAAGATGTGGTACTATTTCTTCTGAATTAATCAAAAACACTAAAACATAAACTGTGTGGTCATTTTCAGTTCAGCTCAGTTTATTTCAACAGCACCAGTTCATCTCATGTTACTGTGCATAGAAAGTTCAGTACTGTTCAGTTAAATGTAGTCAAAGTCAAAAACATAACTTTAAAGTGTGAACTTTTGTAATACCTTGGGTATTTTTAACATCTCACCAAGCAAACAGAATTTTAACCAGTTATATTATCTTTAAATTATTTTTTAATTATCCCTTTATATATATTCATACTCATGCATTAATCCCATGTTTTCTGCGCAAGAAGCATTCAAGAGGCGACATGAAATTTCTTTAATATGAAGTTTGATGCAACAACAACAACAACAATTTGTGTACAAAGTGTGTACAAAAACAATTTTGTACACACAACAAAACAGACAAATAGACCCCGAGTACAAGAGTTATAGAGGCCAGGATTTTCCATACCAGACAAAAGTCCAGCTACAAACTGTGCAAAGATGCCCCAGAGACAATCCAGCAGATAATATTGTGTCCCTTTTCATTTTGTTGGAATTGTTTGTTTGTTTGTTTGTTTTTATGTACTCTGATTTGTTGTAACTATGTTTTTAAACTGTAATTGTGTCTTGTCTGTGGGATGTGTTGCTGGAACTACTTGGCCAGGACTCCCTTAAGATGAGGTCTGTGATCTCAACAAGACTTTCCTGGTTAGACAAATGAACGATGAAGAATGAAGAATAAATTTTTAAAACTAGCCGGATGTAAGATGCTGGCAGGTAAGGCACATATACAACATCTAAATCAAGTAGTCAAAAGAGTCTTGAGGAACATCTGCCCAAAGTCAAGGTGGCTGATTCCCTTCCAGAGCAAAGATCCTGTGGGATTTCAAACCCTTACCAATAAACTGATGATGCTAACCAACTGTATCAATCCCAAGTGACAGAAACAAAAGAAGGAACACAAAAGCTGAAGAAATACCAAGGCTTGAAAAAAGAAACAGAAAAGATGTTGGAAGGTGAGGAGAACTTCTCCAGTGATGGTTGGAGCACTTGGAGATGTGACCTCCAAAACTGAGGGTTCTGTGTAGTGTCTTTGCTGTTCCTAGGACTGCACTCTTCTGGCCTGAGATTGCTGATGTTGTTCCTGGGATCTGCTGTTGCCACTCTCCCAAACTCCCAGGCCTCTGGTAGAGGAGCTGAACTGAGTGAGAACGGCTTTTCATTGACAGCAACGAACTGGATTTCTAACTCCAAATGTCATGTACACATCTGCATAGAAGAATGTTATTATCGTTTGTATTAAATGCAGCACTGAAATCTCCATTGTCTGAGGTCATTCAAAGGACCTACTTTTTTTTTTTTTTTAAAGACATTGTAGAGACATATTAATCATTTCAACCAAATATAACAGATGCAGATCAATGTGCCCTAACAGGTCCCATTCACACTTTTTAACTTCCACTTTTAAAAAAATATGAGTATATTGAAGTTCAATATCACACAAACACATCATTGGTTGCTTTAAATCAGTGCAGCTTTATTGATTTAAATCAGATGTGTTGACTCAAAGAAACATCTAAAACCTGCAGGGCAGCGGCCCTCGCGCAAGTGCAAATGGAGAGATACAGTTTTAACATTAACATGCAAATTATGACATAAAACAAAACAAATATCTAACACATTTTCTATATTATTGTTTAAGTAAATTTAATTTAATTTAGTTGGGACAATGCATGTTAGTGAGGGATTAAACTAAAGAGAGTCAGCCTCAAACAGGTGACCAAAATTAAAGTCTCTAGATTTAGTCTCGTGACACCACTAAATGTTGATCTTGTTGTTCTTTTTTGAGACAGCACTTTTTTTTCTGTACTAATTTAAGTCAACAAAACAAAAGTATTTAATAGTGAGAACAGAAAAATTAACAAAACAAGACTAAAAAGAAAAACAGAACAATCAAGACCTGCCGCTCTCCATCCTTAACTGCAAACAGACATTTTTGGTTTTGCTTTGGTTTTTTTATTCATTTTTTTCAGAATCATTTTTCAGTTTTTTATTCTGAAAAACTGAAAAATGATTCTGCATCAATATAACATGTTAAATTAAAGCTTGCAACAAAAATATTCTTTATTTAGACAAAGACCATCTCCCAGAAGTTGCTCCCCTTTACACTTTATGCCAGCAGCCATGAATAAAAATCATTTTATCTTCTATAAACTCCAATCTTTTCTTTGCGGTACAATTGAAATGCAAGGTGTAGAAGTAAACAAAGATGACTCAACGTTACAAGCCGGAGTCTGTCACACTCTGAAGGTTTATCTGATTACCTGGAAACCACTTTTGTCTTTAGTACAAACATTCAGCTCAATTCAGTTCAACAACCTCGTTCATCCCCAGCTGGGCAATTAAGAACAACACGAAGCAGAACAAAAACACATCTCATTTACACACAGACTAATACATTGGTCATCAGCACTTGTGTCTGTAATAATAACTGTCAGTTTAGTACATATTCTCTCCTCATTTTCAGCTGTTCAGTGGCTCTCAATGCTTAGGGTTTCTCATATAGTAATGTTGCGCTTTTATTACGTTTCAGCTGCAAGGGTTGGATGTCAGCAATGTGAAACAGATTATGTGTAGAAAATTGGCATTCAAAATGGTCATGGAACATTTTTCTTCTTTCTCTTTTATTTTAATATATGTTACATTCTGCAAATGTAATTAAACCAAATGTCATACTACAGGGAAAAAAGAAAAGGAAAAGAATGCCAGTAAAGGTTATTCTCCATCACGACTATGCAACCACCCATGTGGGTAGATGGACATATTTAATGTGAGAGCTGCTAAAAGTCTGGGTTTTCTGTCATTACTAGAAAAAGAACTGAACATTAAAAAATACAAAACTCCAAAGCCCCAGTACACTAAATATTTCCTACTCTCTCTCACAACTTCCCAAAGTTGGCAGCTGTACTCTGAGCTGTTCAGACTGGCAGGATCGCCCCTCCGGAGGTGAGATGGAGCAGCGTGAAAGGCGGTGCAGGGGTCCAAGAAAGAAACGCCGTCTTTACCCCCGCTGCAGGTGGAACACATTCGTTTGAAGACAGTCTTAATTGGATGGGGTGCGGGGGTTGTTGCAGTAGTCGGGGAGGTAACAGCCCATAGTTTCAAATCCTCCCCTCCTAATTTGAAGAGGTGTAAGGAGGAGAGAAGAGGGGCTTAATTGATCCCCTAGTGCTGCATGTAGCTCAGCATCCCTCTCAGATAAGGTAAGGAGATGTGACGCAAGACTGGCTCACCCTCTGAAGTCAAGCATCACTACACAAAATAGCCACAGATTTATTTCCTTTTTCTTTTTCTGCTTTCCGCTCTGCAAAATACCCAAACTAAAACCAAATTTCTTTTCAAATACAAATATTAATCTACTTGCTTGTAGTCAAATGAAGTTAAACACCTGGTTTAAATAGATACTGGATAAATGTGAAGACCTTTACTTCAAACCAGACTAATGAACCTCTGAGGTAAGCTTTTCACACTTTACTCTTAAGTAAAGACACTATAGCAGTTTCCACAACAATTCAGTCATGCAGAAAATAGTCATTTTATTTAACTGAAAGATATCTCACACTTTTAATGGCTGGCTGAGACGATGAGAAAACATGACAAGAGCTTCAATGCAGATACACCAACAATGAGACTTTGGCTGCTTTAACACCTGAAATGTTTGTCTGAACTACTTGACAAGTTTTTAAACTAGTGGTATTTTCCTTATGATTTAGTTTCTCTAAGGTCCTGTTTAGATTTGGTTTTAACATGTGTCTCGAATGAGCAGTCTGGAAGGACTATTCTGGGGTTTAATCAACCCTCAGCCTATTACTAGATGCTATTGAATGTAAACTGTCAATAGGGACCAAATCAGTGTGAATCAATACAGTTTTGAGTTAGAACAGAATTAAAGTTAGCCCAGATGGCAAGAAGCAATGTCAGAATAAATTGCTATTTTCTCACCATGCATTCTTACTTAAAATTGATTTGATTGACATTTTGTTCTTTTACTAAATTTCTGCTTAGCACTAGACCTAGAGTTGATTTAATTCTTTAACATTGCTTTAAGTACAGATGTTAAAGCCTCTCAAGACACTTCAGAGATGTATTGACATCAGATCACTCAAACTAAATTTAGAAGTGATCAGTGGCACATATGACCTGATTCTTTTAGATGTATAAATAAAATGATCATGTAAGCACCCCTCGATAAGCGAATGATGTACTCTTTTCAAACAACAAGCAGGAGCCATAACCATCTATGTTGTTTTAATTTGTTCCCTAAATAGTTCTTATACTTTCCAGGAGTAAGGAATGGGTTTTTTCTTCTTCTTTTGCCAGGTTGCTGACTCCTGAAGGTAAAAAAGCGGCACCATCATACGTGATCTTTTCAAACTTGTTTATTTGCATACAAAGTGGGGAGGACTTTGTTGTAACTCAAGATACATGTGGAGACATATGTTATTGCCATGGGTGAACAGATGTGTTTACAGCTTAATTTTGTTTGTAGCCATGAGCAGGGCCACATTCACTTTCTTTAAATGTTTTCAGCACAGATGAAAAGTGTTACCTAAGTGTGGATACAATGAGTATTGTAAGCAGACCTCAGGGATCTCACTGTGCAATCAAAAAATAATTGAGAATCTTGAGATAGCGGCACCTGTAAGGAAATCTCCTTCTGCAGACCAATGTTTTACATAGTTTTACTCAGTCAGAGACCAAACACATTCTTATTCTTCACTCAGTTTGGGACTGAACCATTTTTTTTTAACTTCTATTATTATAACTTTATTCTTTTGTTTGTTTACACGTTACACCGCATCCATCATAGCCTACGATTCAGTAGGTCTCATCATCATATATTCTGCACAACCCATTCTTGACATGGTCATGCTCAAGAGATGCCCCAATAAAAGCCAGAAACCAGAGCAATGATGGCCAAACTATGATTAACCCCTGTCAGTCACTGAAAATGGACAAATTTACTGTGTAATTAAAGATTTGGAGCCAATGTACAGTATCCCACGTCAGAAACACATCCCTCTTCAAACAATATAAGAAAGACTGAACATGTTTCATATCACCTAACAGAGGTTCAGATAATCAGTTTAATGAAAGTTGAGCCCCCGGTGTCTTCAAATAATATTTTACATATTTGTGGTCTAACCATAAGTTTTAACTCTGGGTTTATTTTTTAGTAGATATTAATTTTATTAATATGTTCCCTATAAAATCTGATATACCAGTTCTTTATGCTTTTTTTGAAATTCATGAAGCGCATAATCAGTTCTTCAAAAACAGAACAGAAGTGCAACATTTGTTTAGGAAATGCATTTTGGTACACTGTGGCAGATACTCAAAGTCACTTTCTATATGAATACTGGGATTGATAAATCAGTTTGTATGGCAATGTGCCCTTTCTCTCAACACACAATCTCCTGTATTTGATCATGAGCTTCCGTGGCGCACACACACACACACACACACACATCCAAGAATGCAATATTATATATTATATTACCAAGTGGAATTGATAAATAAATCAGCAGATAGAGTCCTATATTACCTTGGCACATGTGTCTCAGTAACTTCCACTTTCTCTATTCTTCACAGAACTCTGCTCTAATCAACCATTTAACGCCCCCACTGAGGGGGGAAAAAAACTCCCTCTTTTTCTTTTCTATCAAAACCAAAATCATGCAAGTGAGGAATGAAGCTTTCCACTGGGGATCACATCCACATGAAATCCCATCATGTTAAATAGGCGTTCATGCGGCCTGGTCTCAGTGGTTCAGGTGAAAAATCCCATTACAGGGTAAGTCTGAAATAACCAAAACACCTCTTCCCTTACTGGTCCCTGCTTTATTTTTTCTTTTCTGCTCACACCTTCTCATTATTCTCTGCCTCATTCTTTCAACCGCTCGTCAGAACGTTTCCAGCTGGCTGCATCTGGCCTTATTTAACTCTGCTTCCTGGCTTTATCTGTCTTCATTTTCCTATCACAACTCACATATAAAACTCCTTTAAAAAAGCCAACACTGTCCTTGTTTTCTTTGCTGCTTTCTCCTTTAACGAATGCATATGTAACTAAACCACAGCTTGTGCTACATTTGACCTCAAACACAGCACCTAAAAAGTACAAACTGAAAATAGAACCTCAAGCAGGTATCAAGGAAATGTGCATCTTTCCAGCAGAAATAAACATTTTGACAGATTAGTATAACAGAAAAGAATTACACTACTGTTTTTATAACAGCAGAAAGGAGAAGACATGGAAAGAAATACGTCTTTAAAACAACGGATTATGACATGATTATCATGTGATCTCAAAAGCTTCAGGTAAACTTGTAGTTTCATGAATCCAGCCAAGCAGGAAGTGCTGGAAGTGATCCACTTCCAAAACTCTCCCAGTTCCAGTGAGACCTGGAGTCATGTTGAAAACAAAGCAAAACTGCAGTAAAGCTGGACCATGGTGCTCCTGTGCCCGCTGGTGCCCCGGCGTTACAGTCTTCATTTCAATGTCATTTCAGGAGCAAGACCTGAAACAAGGAGATTAAAAGGTTTGATGAACATGAATGTAAGGTAAAGTTATGCTACAATGGTATATAATCTTATATTAATTCTGGGCAAATAAGTCTAAGCACCCTCATTTCAAATATTGCTGCCAAAACAAATCCTAAAAGAAGACCTGAAATGAGGATGAGCAGAGCTCTGCTGGGACAAACAGTTACTCAGCCTGCTGCTGGTACAAATAGACAAATGTAAATTTCGTTGTAGTCCCCGGCAGGTCAAGCAAACCTACCAGCATAGGCCTATAAGTCACAGGCTGAGTTACCCACACTAAATTGAACAAGAGTACTTGTTTGAATGGGCCAGTTGTTCAGTTACCGAACTTGGAAGGGACCTGAAAATGATGAAAATATATCAGCCAGAGATCCCCGCAGGTGTTCTTTAGTTAGCCAGGCCTAGCAGCCTTTAAGTGGGAGAGGAAATAGCTGCTTCATCTGCCCCCAAACATTTTCAGGGCCCCCCAAAACGGGCCATGACAGTCTTTTAGTACAACATATAAAGCAACATTACCTTTAAAATAAAAATAACTATGATTTGTTAGGATTTAGGCACAACTTAGGAGTCAAGTTAAGACAGCTTGCCCTTGTTGTTTAGGGGGGTTGTGGCGACACTGATGGAGCTGCATCTCAGAGAGCTGGTGCTTCTGCGCTGCTGGTAGACTCTGAATATCATCCACACAGGCATGACAACTTGTGCTTTTCACTCACCAGTTTGAAATAGAGAAAAATTTAACTTCATCAGCACAGTCCTATTTAGCAGAGTGATGAGGCAATTTTTTTCTTTCTGCTAAATCAGCAGGAGTAACAGAAGATCACTCATTGACAAAAGAAGTAGTTAATGATAACTGAATTACCTAATGGATCACTCTGCTCATCTTGAAGGCTTTATGAAACATCTGAACATCATTTCAATGAGGACTTCATTCTCTGCTTTGTGCATGTCTATAGACGAGTGATTAGAATGATATATTCATATTGTTGCTTCGCAGGAGCATCCTTGACTTTAACATGCTTTTGTTTTCATGTTGTGGCTTTTCTGTGAATTAACATTGTACTTGACAGTTGTGTTTCATTATTGCTGTAACACATGCATGTTTTTATGCACTATTAAAATCAAACTCATCACCCAGCCAGATAATGCCTGTGTTTATCAGTGGTGTGATGAACGGAGGCAGAGAGCACTGAGGATTCTTTATTTGTCAGCTGTAAATTACAGCGCGTCTCAAAAATTACAGGCGAATTACTGCTTCCTCTCTGAGCGTCGGTGTTTGTCTGTTAATGCTAGATTTATGTGTCTAACAGCGTTTTTTGTTGTCTCTATGTGTGATGGTCTTGTGGGAGGAGCACATGCATTTTTAAATGGAAAACATGACACACCTGCTGTGATGATTTAGTGTACAGCCACAGAAGCGTTTTGAAGAGTGAACATGGCCTTCTAACACTTGAGCGAACACAGAGGGTCATCGTGTTCTTCAGCTCTGCAAGTGTAGTTGCCTCCCCTTCAGAGGAATTCAGTGCCAACAGTTTGCTGCATGCCAAGGCTTTTCATACAAAAAGATGAAACATTTTATTCAGGCCTTTATTACGGCACTTCAAAAATATGGCCTTGAAAGTATTTGAATAGTCTTACTTTTAAGGTTTATGCATCACTTCATGGCTAATTTCAAACTTGTACTGTAGTTTTATTCACTGATGACTGAAAAAGAAAAAAAAGAATAGAGAGAGCTTGAAAGATCAAACGTGTCATGAAGGTGCTCTTGGATAATCAACACAAAATGAAAGCCTGAAGAAAAACTGGATCAAAGGGAGATTTTGAAGGAAAAAAAATAGGTTCGTTTAGATGGCTACTTCATGTTGAAAACTCTAAAAACATGGGTCTGAAAGAAAAAAGTTAGAACCCATTCAGTGTCTTCAGTGTCACACTTACAGGCCATTCACCATTATTCCTATTTTATAAAATCAAGGCTGATTTAAGCACTTATAACAGGGTTGTTACTTTCAGACACGGTGGCCTGGTTTATTCAGTTTATTCAGCACCAATTTACAAGAACAGTAATCTCAAATTACACTTCCATTCAAAACACAAGCAAAGTGGAAAGGAACAAATCCCTTTGAACAGGAAGAACTGACTCTGATTCTGTCAGAACCACAAAGGAGAGAGAAAGTGTATGTGTGTGTGTGTGTGTGTGTGTGTGTGTGTAGGGGTGGGGTATTTACAGTGATACTAAATGTCACATAAAAGACCAAGATCAAAGTAGAATTATCTAGTTTCTACCTCTCTGTCTTCACCGGCAGCCTCACATCATGCTATACTCACTGTACCTCAGGAGTGGGTGGCTTAATTTCTAAAGCTGATTTCAAAAGATGCACGCCCACAGATTGAAGTGTAGTGCCTGACCCCTACTCCTGAAACTAGATGCCATGGACAAAGTTGTAGAGATATCTTTGATAAGGGAGCTTTTGTGCTCTGTGCTGTATTTTGACCAAAAAAAAAAGAAAAAAAATCTGATATTTTATTAAAACTACCAGAAAATACCAGCTTTGCTAAGAATATGTTTTGTTTACAGTTACCACCATAGATTACTTTTAAAACAAAACTGGACGAACCAGCTTTTGAACCCTCTGCACACCACTATATTGTGGGGAACGGACTCCCTGCAACCGTAGTTGAGGGTGAAATAGTGGAACTAGCGGAACATGCTCACTTTAACTCATTTACCACAATTTTAATAATTATGCCTGGCTTAGCTCATTATAACCCATCCATCCTCATTTCAGATGTTACAATCAAAATGGCATCTGAAATGTGTAGTGTCAGAACTTAAACCAGAACCAGCAGATCCACTACCAGGACTCTTGACTAACTGACATTTTACTAACCAACTGCAGCTTTGGGGCACCTTTCATTAGACCCATAGGTTGTCTACAATAATAGATGAAACACAAGGTCATGTGACCCATTGGTTTGTGAGGTGCGGTTTTCAAAGTCATTTTTCTTCATGCAGGGTGCAGTCACATTGCTCGAGAAGCCGACAGGGAACACACCCACCACATGTCAATCAAAGTTAGCTTTGCTTCCAGCTCCTTCAGCCAAATCCCCCTGAAATACCTGAAGAACTGCTGTCAGACATTTACAGCGGGATATACCATTTAACATGTTGACTAAAAAGCAAAATTAAAAGTTTTTAGGCAACTCTAATACAAACAAATAAATTTGTGGCTTTAAATAATTTTACCTAATGACTTTTTTTTTAATTCACACCTTTACAGTTGTCATGGCTGCAAAATCTATAGCAACTGAAACTGATTTTTCTTTCTTTTGTACTAATCTGTTAAAATGTAAAATATCTGCTGGAAAAATGCACATTTCAATTTGGGTGACCAGTGGAGACTGACTCACTTTTGAGCCAAACCCTAGTGGTCATTCAAGAAACTGCACTGGCTGGTTTGCTTTAAAGAGGAAAAACAGATGCTTCCTCTTGGTTACCACACACTAAGTAGTACCTGCACTGCATCCAATGAAAGTCTCCTATGAATTTAATTAAATAGATACCCTTGTGTTCTTATCAGGACTTTTATTGTGAAAGATGTTCATGGCATATGCAACAGCAGAATGGGTTAATTTGACATGGTTTAGAATGAATCACTACAGAACCATGTGTCACTGTGACAAATACTTCATCCAGGACAAAAAAGGGAAAAAAGCAAAAACTGCATCATAAGTTCAGAGTGTTGTTGTCTTATATAGGTATGCATATAATAAAAGGAAGCATGCAGTATTTCTTCCTGGCCTTATTGTATTTGAGTTTTTTGGAGCAGATATCATAGAGCTATCATATGACCTAGTCAGGTGAGTACACTCGTACCCGGAGTTACTTTCTCAGTCAGGTCTTCTATAAATGAATGGCAGAGGACATCGAGGTTAATTGGCCTCCTGTGGAGTTAGAGCCAGGCTGCATATCGTCTCATCAGCCATTATAGGCATCTGGGCTCTCATTCACAGACCTGTAATCCCAACAGACGGACACCCGATGGTGGACAATGACTCTGGAGAGAGAATGAAAGAGAGAGAGGAGGTTTGTGCCAGTATTTGCTTCCCACAGCTCAGGGCTTCACTGGCTGCTGTCCCGCAGATAAGAAAACAGCGTTGTTTGTATGCAGATGAAGACAGCGACGAGCCCTTGATGAAACCAGGTTTAAATAGGACTTCTACACCTTCACATATCCTCTTTTAATGAGTTCTGGAAAATGCAGTTTTTGATCATTCATGGTCCAATCAGCAGATCAGTTTTTTTCTGTTCTATAAGGGCCTGACCATGAACAATAAACATGGTACAGACAACAAACCTAATATCAAGCTTCAGGATCTAGACTCACACCCCCACCCCAATGAGCTTTGACAACCGAAACTACCTTGGAAGGCCTCTAAGTGACACTATAAATTTCAGTTTTGTTTTGTTTGTTTGTTTTTTATCTCCAGAGCCATATAGGGTACAAGAAACATTTGTTTTTCTTCTGATTCCTTGGAATCTTCTCAGTCAAATATATCCATTCACATCAGTTTCTGCCATCAAAATTTTCACTCCAATTTTTAAAAAAAATTAACATGAAAATTAAAATAAAATTGATTAGTCTAGGACCATTCATCTGATTTTCACAAAACTGTCTACTTGATCTACTGGACATAAAGGCGATTTTCAAATTCAAATATCTTGAACTACTTGAGATACAAATCTGAAATTTGACATATTCATAGATGACTTTAATTTTTAGTACTATATAAAGTAATAGCAACATGGACTGCAGTTACTTTACCTCAGTGTGTGCTCTGTTTTATTTTATTTTCTCAGCCTTGAAAGGGTGAAATAATCACTTTCAGTTTCTGCAGTCAAATCATGGCATCCCACTGCTGCTGATCACTGTTTTCCTCAGCAGATGCTGCTTTAGCATCCTGCCACATGAATTAATGAATGCCTATCTGCTCCTGCATGATGTTCTTCTTAAGCAGGTGCAGCTTGATTTGTTAGTCCATAATAAATATTAGAAGCTGACAAACTTGAAGTTCCAACAAGAGCAAAGCAGAAACTCACAGCCCACTTCAGCTGGACTTTCCATGTGAAAGTGCTATGAAATAAGTAATAATTAGCCATTAAACATTTGTAAAGTCAATAATAAGCTGGGAAAATTCTGGGCATGCAAGCCTACAAAGTAATGATTCTGCCTAGGATGGATACGCAGTAAATACTGAAGCAGCCTGAAGATTAGAACCCTGAACAAAGAATCTGTGAACGCGTGTGTGTGTGAGAGAGATGGTTAATGTAAAATTCTGTGTGTGCGTACAAGCATGTGCATACTTATGTAAGTGTATTTTGCCTTCGTTTAGGGTAATTAAAAGCTAATATGCAGCAGAATCGACTCTGTGCTCTCGCCACAATTAGTAGTCATCTATAAAAAGAAAGACATACACTTCCATTTTTTATGCCGTCACTTAATCATGACAGATTTTCATTCTCATTCTCCTTCGTTTAGCCCTCGCTTTTTTCTCCCCGTTTTATCTTTTCTGTAATGAAAACATAACTATCTGAGTCATTTTTAATTGCTTGTGTTGTGACTGAATTTGATCAAAAGGAAATTTTGAGCTTACTTCAGCAGCTTGATTTAAGACTGTTTTCTTTTTTCTCTTCATCATTATCACTTTAACTTATTAGGGCTCATTGGCTTCTTCATGGAGGCACATAGAAACAAATGGTGTAGAATGTGAGGATTATTTTTTCTTCTGACATAGCCGATGGAGTGTGTTATCTCCAAATTAAATGTTCTATTCGCTGAAGAATAATGATCAGGTCACTCTTATGTGCTAAGTGATGTATGAACTATAAAGTATGGCATGCGTTTTTTGTCCTCATTCAAAAAAACAAAACAAAACAAAAACTATAATTTAGCTTGTAAGTCACATATTTTATTTTATAAATTCAGATAGTAAAGATACAAAAGCACAAGCTTGATGTTTAATAAGAAGTCCAACCATTCATTTTTCCACCAACTTTGACCTCCGTTCTCATTTGTTATTACTCAAACATAAAACTCTTCTCTGGTGGCATTTTGAGAGCTAAAGGTGATATACACAGCAGTATGTGAGGTAAACAAGTCAGTTGCATCCAGGAAATCTTCCAGAAGCAGCACACCATCCAATATTTTTTTTGTATGCTACAGATTGTAGATTTGTTTACATACTATATTTTGCTAAAATTAATTCAAATACGTATTGTAGTATGTAGTTTCAAAAATGGCTTGAGATGGTAGAGCAACATACAGGCCTTCAAAACTACATCTTTTTCAGAGAAAACTGTGCATTTTTCAACAAATATATGGGTAATGGACTGACTTCCCCACTGTCCCGACTTGTCCCCAGTGAAGAAAGTGTGGAATTAATACTGAATCCAATACTTGCCCCATACTGCTGCACAGCTTAAGGGGTCTTAACAAGTGTTTTTGTTTTAAAAATAGAAGTTTCAACTTTCTTTTTGGGAAGATTCATTTAATTCCTACAGCCTCTAGACCCTGTTCTCAGTGAAAAGCACCCCAAAAAACTTTGAACTCTTGTCCCAAGTTGTCAGTCATGACAAGTCCACATTACTTTACAAACTATGCCACACAACAGCAACAGTGGATGATGTTAGTTACCTCACAAAGGCACAGAAGACATCATGGCAAAAGCGACCAAGAGGTTCGGAAAATAGATAATGACAGAGTAACAAGGAGATCAAATGAAAGTAATTTCTGGGTACAGATGCACCATGGTTCAGGTGTACTGTGGTTTTTCTGTGTCTTCAACGCAACCCCAGGTCCCATTGGGAGTGTTTCAGGAATGGACCGCTTCTGAGTGTTGCCTGTTTGGTTGAATTTGTGAGATTATTTAAAAGTTCTGAGATCATGTTAGAATCAAGCAGTGATCTGCTTGTTTAAAGGCATATCTCCCATCATGTCTAAGAGTAAAACAAGCCTTTCCTTTGGCATGATTGAAATCTCTGATCTGTTTACCTGTAGCCTCTACAAGTTTACATGATGTTTACATGAGTTGGACTCTGTTGGCTGTGTTTTGTTTTGAATATAGACCAGATTATCTACACTATTGTTGTGTCTGACTTCCTGGCAACTTGAGCTGTAAATTGATGCAGTCCAACCAAAGCAGCTATAGACCAAAGTAGACTCAGCGAGTATATTTAGTGTAGCATCAGGAGAGAATGGAGGACATGCGCTGTGGTGCTTCTTGTGGGACCAACAGCTGGTGAAGCGCAGACTTTGGAGCTTCTCCACCTGGTGGGAACCAGGTTTAATTCTCACATAGTTGTAAACTCAACCCAGTGGTGAGATAAAATTGCAAAAGTCCCTTTGTGTTGTTCTTTCCAGAACCTAGATGAGATTAAAAAGGAGCTGTGTAAGTGCAGACCATGTATTTATTAGTTCCTGTAAATCTTCTGCCATGCCTCCTTTTCATTCCTGAAGGGGTTCATAAGTGCATGTTTACATTGCTGATTCTTTGGTTTGTTAGAAACAGGCCTTTATGAAGATTATGTACAAATACAAGCCAAGCGGAAAAGACACAAGGACAACAAGACACACTTGGGGACATGAGTATCACATGTTAAAGGCAGCTCAGGCGCTGATCACATGAAACACAGGGATGATGGAGTGGCATGCCTCCACTGAATATGTATACTGGATGTGCAGAAACTCATCACAGTCACAGGCAGTTACTTAAACACACACACACACATATACACAATGACACAAGCACACTAATGCTTGACAATTTCCAGGTGAGCTCACAACTTTAGATTGATGGTGGAGACAGAGCAGCATATGTTTTGCCATCTCCCGCTCCATACTCTTTCCATTTCACTCTCTTATTGTCAGTGTTTTAGTGCGCTCAGTTTGGATCAATCATCAATCTCTCTGCACTTCTCCCCATCCCCGCTCACACAGCTTACTTCCCCCATGCAGCCCGCTTTCCTTCCATATATTACAGGCACATGAATCCACTTAGCACAATGGGGACTAAACAAATGTGTGTGTCAAACCCAGATGGTACGATGCCAGCGCTGTGGAGGGACAAATGAAGGGGTGACAGAGACTCATCCGAAACACAGGGGATGGAGAGACAAACGGGCAACAATAAAAGGGCTGTCAGAGATATGCTATATGTGAAAACAGGATAAACACAAGCTTTTCTGTAAAGTGTTTGGAAGCAGTGAGGCCGAGGACATTCAAAGCATCAGCAGAAAGTGTCAAAGACCCTGAAATGTTGTTGAACCCTCTTTAATTTTATAATTTTTGAAAATGATGACTTGAACCATTCACTTAGAATGTCAACTCAATGAATCCTGCCTTTGTCATCTTGGAATATGAAAAAACTAAATGTGTATACACACACACACACACACACGTATATATATATATATATAGAGAGAGAGAGAGCCTTGTTTAGAGTTTTGTATTAGTTAATTGTTTTAGTTTTGTGCAGTTTTATTTTGAAGGGAAAGGAAATTGACACGTTAGGCCACATCACTTCCTGTTTTGTTAAGCTAGCTCAAGCGGAGAAGTAATCAGTATATATATATATATATATATATATACACAGACACACACACACATATATATATACACACATACATATACACACACACATATATATATATACA
>JAOWBL010049505.1:0-23133 GCA_028564865.1 Zenarchopterus dispar | reverse complement strand
TACAACAATCACAGATACATGAAACCCAGAAGTAAACAATTAATTTATAATTTAACAGTGTTTTAGAGTTGTATGTAGCCATTTATTTAATAACCTTAAAAGCTCAATTAGAAGCCAAATTAAAGAGATGGGTCTTGAATTGCCTTTTAAAGACTTTCAGTTGCTCTGAGATCTTCTGGTTCAACGTTTTGCTACGAGTTCTATAGTCTTAGATGAGCGAAGCTTTTGGGAAATTGACTTAAAATCTGGGAAATGTTTGGCAGCTGATAATAACTTTGGTATTTTGCATGCATGACCAGAATGTTTTACAGTAAGACACTAAAGAAGCAAGTTCCCAAACCTTCTAAGTTAACAGGCCTTAAGATCATAACAAGCTCTGCCTGTTGATAACGCAGAACATTGTACTGCGTAGAGCCCCAACCTTATCCATTAGATCATTCAACCTCAAAGCCATGAATCCAGACTGATAAGGTCAGAGACTGGTAGACGTGAGTGGAATACAGCTGAGAGCAGCTGGACCAAGGCTTTGTGTGTGCTCGCGTGTGTGTGGCCAGAGTGGAAATGTGAATTTTCCACAGTGATACACAGAATAGAATCAAATGACAACCATCTCACTTTCAGGTTGAGGCTCATGTGGAACTAAGATTCGTTACAGTTCCCTTACTGGCCACTAGAGGCTAGCTCCAAAAGCGAGTCAATTTTTTTCCATTGAGTCCCCTGGTAAAATGTCCAACTTTAGAGCAGAAATAAACATATTTATAGCCTGGTTTAAAGAACTGTTTTGGTCTCAGTTGGTCTCAGCATGTTAAATGATATATTTTGCTGTAAAGGTTTGATGGCAGATCTGCAGATATTTCTGCGGGGTTTGGCTAAAGAGCTGGGTGCTGAAGCTAACTTTGATTGACATATGGTGGGCGTGTTTCCATCAGCTTCTCAAGCAGCTTGACTGTGCCCCTTAAGAAAAACAAGCTTCAGAACCGCTCTTCAGAAACCAATGGGGTCACGTGACCGAATGCTTCGTCCATTGTTTTATACAGTCTACGGTTAAAATGGGACTCCATGTTAAGCTGATCTCACCTGGAGTTGGAAATGTTTTGTCAAGCACAGATTAACTAAAAAGAAACCAAAAAAAAAATCACCTGTTTCTAGTTCTGTGCAAATTGTCAGTCCCAGGTGCAGACGGCTCTGCATTTAGTAAAGGAAACAAGGTTTCACCACAAACATAAGGTTTAAATTACTTTTAGTGATAGCAAGTAGTACATTTCCATGCGTTGTGCTGTTATGTGGAGTGTTCTGAATGCCTATACATGGTCATAAATACTGAAAGATAACCAACAGCATGTAAACCATGTGGGAAAACGGTAACCTTTCATTGCAATAATACAAAACTGTTTTAGCAACTATATGATGATGAAAGGATTTCATTTTCCTTTTCTTTCTACAGTAAAACCAAAGCCTCCAGTCAACATATCAGACTTTGTGACAACTAAACCAGAGCTGGTTGTCCAGTGGGAAGACTCACCAGACAATAACACTGGTCAGCTTAGGTATGAGGTCCAATATTTCCTCAGCACCAACGACACAGTTCGACAGGTAAATACTTATAACCTACACCTACTATACAGCAAGTGTGCTTGTACATGTGTAGATGTGTGTATTTATCCCCTCACCTCTGGTTTCAGGTGGTACCTTCACCTGGAAAGCATCATCTGTCTCTAGAACTGAAGCCATCTGTGACATACACCGTTCAGGTTCGCTGCTCCAGCCTGGCGGAGCCTCCGCTGTGGAGCGAGTGGAGCAAGCCCCATCGCTTCTACCTGGACAGTAAGAATCATCTCCTTTCTTTTTAGGCAGACGATACAATAGAGTTGCTTTTGTAAATTATTTTTAAAAATGACACACTTTGCTTTATCTCCTCTTTGTTATGCAAAGTCCACTCGGTCTAAACAGTTTCCAAATTTCTGTGCTCTCTGGGAGAATGACTAACTCTACAAAAAGGACAGACGGGCTAGTCGTAGTCTTAAGTTGTTTTCCAAGTAGACAAGGGTTTAACCCAGTTCTGGTGAAGTGTATGCCTCATTTTCCATTTATAATAGCCTGACTTCAAGAATTGAAGTCAAAGCATATTGATAAAGAGGCCAGTTTTTTATTTTCCTTAGTCTTTAATAAAGAGCTAATTTCCTGTATGACTGATCATCAGAAACCACAAATTATGCCCTTTCCCGTGGTTGGTGAGACAGTGACTTATGCCTTGTTTGGCCGTTGTGATTGTCCGAAAAATGAATTTTGACTCATATTAACTCTGCTCCATGCATGAATTGAATGTATGCAGGAATTAGGTTATGGAGCACGGCAGTTAAGAAACCAGACCACGGGGCAAGAAAAAAAAAAAAACCCAAAAAACATTTTTAAAAATCATTGATTTTTTTTGTTTTTAACAGTCTAGCTCGAAAGTGGAAAAGAATCAGAAAGAACCACGTGTTTGTTCCATTCCTTTAATTCTCCTTTGCCACCTCTCACATCTGTTCATCTCTTCAGTGTCTTCTCAAAATGTCTTTACGTTCTTGGGGAACAAAATAATTTGGTGAGAGGGAGATCAAGAGTGGCGTTTATCGTTGTAAAAGCTTTTTAATAAAATATTTAACTGATTTTATTTTATGTATGTATTTTTTGCTTTCTGTGTGCAGAGGTGAGCCTCATCCCAAAGAAGGTGTTGGCGCGACCAGGGGAGAACGTGACGGTGTATTGTGTGTTTAACGATCACAGCAAGAACGCCAGCTCAGCCATGTGGACACAAAACAAACAGTCGCTTCCCAGCACCCAGTACGGCCCGTATAACCAATGGGTGAGAAAAAACATCTCTACGCAGTTTTCTGTTATTCTGGAAATCAAAGATGAGCTTACTATTTTTTAAAAAACAATGTGTAAGTTTTCTTTATTTTCTTATATCAGGTCAGCCGGATTACAGTTCGTGCTTCAGGGAATCGGATGTATGACACCCTGAGGTGCCTACCAAAATGGGACCTACCTTACAGCAGGATCTTTGTGGATGGTAAGTTTTTGTTTTTTGTTTTTTTTTAAGTATTCAGTGTATCACAGCAGCATTTACAAGTTCCAAGAAAGAAATGTAAAGTTTATTTACAGTTTAGAAGACAAGATGAGTGGAATTCAGATATCAGCATTAATAAAGTTGCTTGAAACCAGTTTTCTGTTGCAGAAAACAAAAACAGGATACTGCAACAATGCGAGTCAAAAATAACCCCACTGTACAGAGGTTATTGTGGGTGAATAGTTTTGTCTTTCCCTTCTACGTAACTGCATACTGCCATGTGTGTTTCAGAGCCTTTCGTTGACATACAGTGTGTGACCAATGGGGACAAAACTGCCGTAGACTGCAACTGGGAGAAGTGGGAATACCCGCCAAGGGAGAACCTCAAATTTGAGTCTGAGTAAGGCAGCGTTTGGCATACTTTTATGTTTCCTGCAGTGACATGTGCTTAGTATGTGTGAATTCATGGGTCACCGATGGTGAAAACCAAAACACACATTCGGCACTTTGCTGAAAACCTGGAAGTCGCTGAACATACTGTACACACCTTTGGGAAGTGATTGCAGGAAGTTCTTTTGAACTGCAATTTTTATATCAGTGATGGTCTCACTTTATCAGGAAGTTTCCTCACTTAAAAAACAAAAAACAAAACAAAAAAAAAAACTGTGGCACAGAGTGACGTAATGTGTCTCTTCTTTATAACTGATGTGTTATTGTGCAATAACACAACTGAGTTTTTCTCTCTTTCTCCTCATTTTACTTCTCCGAACTCTTACTTTTCCTCTGTCATCTCTTTTCTTAAATTGCCATACTGAATATAACTGAAATGAACTAATCCAGTTAAATTTAATTATAATCCAAACAAATAAAATCCAGCTTAATAAAATTTACTCATTTCAAAACAATCATAATCTAAATTAAAATCAGTCCAGTTCTGAATAAGAGCATTTATCAACTGAAATGCCACTATAGGACAGCACAGATGCACAAACATACACAAAAAGACTAGGCATAGGGTATTTGCCACAAAAAAAAAGAGTGGAAAAAGGACAGTAAATGAGTGCAGAAACAGCACAAGTATTCTCACTCACTTTCTCTGCACTAAAAATGTAAATAAGTGGATAAAAGCGGACTAATGTTGACGTCTAACTCCGGTTAAACCACACTCTGTCATTTGTTTTTTCTCTAGAACTCCTACCAAAATAAATGACTGTTTTAGACCTTTCATGTCTAATGTAACTTGTATGCCAAAATTTTATTACATTGGTATTCAAGATAATATGTGGTTCAAAAATTGGTATTGATAAGATAAAGAATCAGTTTTGGTATTGATATAAAATCAAAAGACTCTTTAAAGTCTACCCAACCTTAGTCATTTCTTTGTATTTATTTCTCGGCAGGGGGTCTAACCTTCCATGTGAAGAGATGGAGAAGAGGGAGAGATTTGTTGAGGCAGCATGGGAGACCGGGCCTTCTTGCATGATCACCATTCGTGATTATAAACAATGCAAAATCCAGCTTGTGAAGAAGTGCTTCAGATTTTGGCTGAAAATCCAGTCTGGGTCGTTTATCATCAGGTCCAAACCCATTTACCTGGCACCAGAACATCATGGTAAGATATTCAGAGTGCACATTTCTTTCTATCGGGCTTTCTTACCACATTATTCTGTGATGATGAAATGCAAATCATAGTTCCAGCATTTGATGATTATGAAGAGCCAGATTCATAAAATACACACTTGTAAACTCAGTACTCCCTCATTCATGTCTTGTGTAAATTTTAAAGGATATATTTTCCCACAAGCTGAGATAATTCCTGAGGTGTCAATAAAATCTCAAAATACCTCATAGATACAGGAAAAACTGTTTTCTATTTTAAGTGATACTTTATACCACTGCCTATGGGACTTGATTTTAGAAAGGACGGTCTCTGGGTTAAATCGCTTTTGAAACATTGCACCATCGCCTTCTTCTACTACTTCTTACTTTTTCAAGAAGGACGTAGCAGAAGAAAAAGCGTAAGCCACTTAACTGTTTTATTGCAGCTGAGAAATATTTGTCAGACTTCCTTGAAATGTAAACATGATCAGTGGATGTTCAAACTTGCAGGAGTTTTATGAGAGAAACTAAAAGCCTGAACCATTGTTCACACACACCCTCCCCCTACCCCCACAGTGAAACCAAACAAACCCCGTATTGTGAGTGCGGTAAGCCACAGCAGTCTGGCCCTGAGCGTCACCTGGATTCTAGTTCCACGGCTACTTGAGGGCGTCAAGTGTGAACTTCGGTACCATCCGCTATCTACTAGGTTGGAGGAATGGAAGGTGAGTTTGTCAGACTGTTTAACTTTCATAGGTCTTTTAGTGAAAGTTTGAATAGGGTGACATTCCAGAAGGAAGATTTTCTCTCTTAGCTGGTTAAAACAAAAAAAAAAACATATATATATATATATATATATATATACACAGTAGATAGAGCAGGGAAGAGACCCAGTGGGTTGGTTTCCTCTGGCTGGGTGGGTTTCCAAGGAAGAGGATGCTTGCCTGGCATGAGACACCAACAGCATGGCCTTCTAACTGGATCACTTTGTTAGGACAGACAAAGCAAGAGGTAAAAAAACCAAATTCAAACACAGGATAGGCGTGGCTTGTAGGGGTTGCTGGGTGGTATTGCAGGGTTGGAGTGGGATGGTGGGGCTGTCTGGGGTGCTCTTGTTGGTGTGGCACCCACCCCAACTAATTAAATTTGCCTCTACTGGTCATGGCTAGCTGATATCATCATCATCCTCATAAATTAGGGTTGTTTTTAAAAAGAAAAAAAAACTGGTTCAGTGAACCCAGAGCAAGACGTGAACCTGCATCTTTGAGTCTGAAAAGCACTGGGTATGTTTGTAACTCTGAATGTAACCTGGTCAGTGGTTGGTTCTGTTCACGCTTATTTCTGAAGGAAATTCTTACCATTTTGAGTTTCCTTTTTATATTTCATTTCATGTCTTTTTAGAGGCCTTTGAATTACATTTAATAAAAAAAAATATAGAGGATGCTGTGAGAGAAAATGTGTAATATAAAGAATTGCACACTAACGTGATGAAACCTGGTGGGGACTTGAATCATGTGCAAATGAAAAAAAAAAATACTGGTACATACTGATGTGGATGCAGATCTCACTATGTAAGTTCTTAAAAACCGTGGTTTTGAGGATCAGACTGTGCACTATCCTGGCTGAGCTCTAAAAATGTCACATTTGTAGGTCCAGAGTACAATAGAGGATCACCAGGCGAAGGTTAAAATACCGGACATGTGCGGCGTCTATGTGGCTCAAGTACGCTGCATGCCCAAAAACGGGATCGGGTACTGGAGCGAATGGAGTAACTCCGAGATCTCCACACCTCAAAACAGCAAAGGTAGATCAGTTTCATCTGTGACCTAAACCTGAAACACCATTAATTTTTGAAAAAACAGCAACTCTGACAGATGCGGCATGATTTCTGTCTTGTTACATCAGATCTTGTGATTTTTGTTCTTAACAATACACACAAATAAATCACTAAATGGAAGGGCAAAAGATTTCTAAATGTTGTTACTTCTGTCCTTCTCAGTTCCTGAACGTGGCCCTGATTTCTGGAGAATCCGTCAAGATGATCCATACACAAACCAGTCCAACATCACTTTGCTGTTTCAGGTAAACAACAAGAATATTCATGTTTATACCTGCAGGAAAACTGAATGGGATTTGCCGTGTGATAACTTGGTGCAATTTTCCGCAAACAGTCCTAGCTTGTGAGCTGTAAATACGAGAAGTGTTAATTGTCTGATTGTCTCATCACGACTGTGAGTTGCTGTTCCAGTCGAGGGTCATGGTGGTGTGACTCAATGAGTCAAACTGCCAAAATGTTACACCCAACTGCTTGAGAAAATAGGGGCCAGGTTGAAAAAACATCTTGGAATCTAAAAAAAGGAAAATAAACTGATTTCATTTGAGGTATTACTTAGTTTTTTTTCTTTATTTTTCTCAGTTTTGTCTTTTGCTGTCTAATGTTGAGTTGCACTTGAGCACAAAAAGAACTATGTAAATAAAAACAAACAAACAAAAAACCTAATATCTTTGTTTCCAGGACATCCCAGTGTCTAGCAGTTTGTCCTGTGTGGACGGACTTATTGTCGAGCACCAGTCCTCGAGTGGAAATGTGCTGACGAAGATCCACTCGGGGTCCTCCTACAGCTTTAACTGGGATCAGGACCCCCAGACTGTGACTGTGAAAACCTACAACAGCCTGGGGAGCTCAATTAACAACACAAATATGACCCTGGAGAAACAACCTAAACGTAAGTAGGAAGGACTTGAACAGGACATTTGAGATTTTTATTTGTTTATACTAGATCTGAAGGCTCTGTCCTGATGGTCCTGGCTTTTTCTGAGGAATCAAGCATAATTGTAGAAACATTGGAAAAGCAATTTAAATAGTAGTTCAGTGTCATTAATTAAAGGAATGAGGATTTAATCTTTCCAATCGGGTTATGAACATTTCCATATTTGTTGTGTCTTTTTGTCATCAATGTTGAAGGGCCAGTGTAAATAGCAACTGAACCAGTGCTTTCTACTTGTAAACCAAATGAAATTTGAAATTTTCTGTTTTGGCCGAGACCAGTAGTTCTGAACCCCATAACCTAAAGAAGTTAAGAGTTCAGTTTTCTGCTTTTCAAGATTTTCAAAATTTGAACTTGGGAAATAGTGTCAAACGTTTTCTAACCACATTATTATATATGGCTACTTACAAAAACAAAACAACAACAACAATAAAACCAAGTAATGCTTATTAACAGCCATCCTACTATAGTAGGTATATAATTGGTAATATTACGCGTCTCCTTTATCGTTTGGCTTTTCCCCTTAGCTGGTCACCAGCAGGTCCATCATCTTTCTAACAATCTATTCTTTATCCCTTTTCATTATGTGTCCAAACCATCTCAATCTAGCTTTTATTTAATCTCCAAGAAGCCCAACCCCAGCTGATCCTCACTGTTGCACCTTCCCTTTCACACCTGTATTCTATCTGGATGCGACTGAGGCCGCTCCTCTTCTCTCTAGTGCATATCTCCACCTCTCCAGCATTTCCTCCAGCTGTTGGCTGCGTACACTCACTACATACGCAGAGACTGTCAATGATAAATGGATGTATGCTTATCTGACCTTAGCTGTCAACATTTCCGTCATTATGGCCACAAAGACTGGTTCAAGACTGATCCTAGATGCAGTCCCACTTTCATCTGAAACCCATTTGATATTCCTACTTACTTCTTTATCACTCACACAGAGGAAGATCAAAAAAAAAAAAAGCCAGGAACTTTAGACTTTTTGTTTCTGTAAAGATACAAAAAAAACATGTCTATAAACCTTTTTTTTCTTTTTTGCGACAGTTGATTTACAAAAGAGGCGTAAAAAACACTTTCATCACTGATCACAGATTCATGCTCAGCGCTCACATGCACAGTAAGATGTGCACCTTTACTGGAACGAGAAAAGGGAACGTTTGAATTTGAAATTTAACATTTCTGACATTTCTGGTATGCTGACAACAAACCTACTGGAAATTTTTTTTTTTAAAGAACTGACAAAAAAGATTTTGGTCTTCATGCTTTAACCACCATAATCAATTTACATCTGTGTCTCTCAGAAACACGAATGTATTGACGTTAGTGATGCAAATACTGAGACGGGAAAAGTAACATGGTTCATTTTGTATTATTAAAGTATTTTCCATGGATATTTGTTTCTCCAATTATCTGTGATTCAGAAACTAATAAAATGTTTTTTCCATGACAGTGGCCGGTTTTGTCATGCATTTTTACGAGGGTTCTATTTGTCGGACATTTTCTTATAATTACCATCACAGAACATGCGCTTTCTGTTATTAGCAGATAAACAATAAACACCAAGCACCAATGGGCACACAGAAAGAGTGATGTAGGGAATTATTTCGTAGCAGATTCAAGTATTAGCTCCATTAAATAAAAATGAAAGTGGTAAACATCTTAATCACACAACAACATGGACCGATGTGTCTCCAGGGTGAGTAATCTGTACATGTATGCACTTGGCACATCATTAGTTTTTTTGTTTTTTGTTTTTTTTAAGCATGTAATTACAAACGAACAACATCAATATTGTAAATTTAACCCAAGCTTTTAGTAAAAAGCTGGCGACCCTGCACACAGAGCTGCACCTGTGAGCATCAGTGTTTTAGCTGTGGATGTTGAATCTACAGACCCACAGGAAATGAGAAAGGAAACATAATTGATGAAGCAAATTCTAAAATTGTTTAGAGAAGTATCGGAATGTAATAACTTACGATGTGCAGTGTGTCGAGATCTTTGGTAAAGTTGAGCTGAAAGTATTGTCACTACCCTTGCTGCAGGTCGCTGTTTGCATTCATTTCATGCGTCGATCATAAACAGCACCTGCGTGTTTTTATCCTGGACCCTGTCGGATAACAGCGCTGTGCCTCTGTCCATGGTGGTGGAGTGGTCCCCACAAACACAACATGACACTGTGGACTCTGGCCCGAGTGAGCCAAAGTGGGCCAGACTGTCCTACACCAATCACCCTGTCCACTTACGAGGTAAAACATTCACTAATCTGTCTTTGATATCATTTATTTCTCAGTTTAACAGCTGATGAAAAGTAATAAAGTGCTAAACTGACCTGTTGTCATTTTGATGTGTTCAGGTGAATTTTTTAGCTCTAAATATAACTTCTACTTATATCCTGTGTTTGCTGATGGGGAAGGGGAGCCAATGTTCGCTTTAGGTATTCCCATCATTTGCAGGTTTCTATAAGTCTCATATGGAACATTTATTTATTAGACAGTGTTTGTGTTGCTTCATGTCCATTTTATATTTTGTCTTTATTAAAGTGACCAGAAGTGCTCCTGCAGCCTACATGGTCATGGCGTTGATCTCTTTTCTTTGCATTGCCCTGTTCGTCATGCTCATTTTCTCCCAAAATCAGTAAGTATAGTGCTGTATAGTACAGTATGTCTTGTCATTCCGTTTTCTTTATTTGAAGATGTTTTATATTGAACCTTTTATCTGATAACAGATACAGGGAATCAGTGCAGACTAAATAGTCTTTTATGTAGACACCTGTGTGAAACAAGAAATGTTGGTAAACTCCTGCGTGTCTAATTCTGGGAACAGACACTTCAAAGAAATTTAAAGATGTTATATTTACCAAGTCATGGGGTTTGTAATCAAACTGGATGTTTTTTTCTTTTTAATAAATCGGAGAAGGCAGGGTTAGGCAATGGAGGGAAAAAGGACATTGAAATTATTTGTGTTGAATTTAAAGTTACAGGATAAAGAAGTTGATGTGGAAGAACATTCCCAACCCGAACAAGTGCTCATGGGCGAACGAACTGCACTTTAACAAGGTAACACAAACCACTGCCAAAGTAATGATTGAGATTTAGTTTTATGGAGCTTTTTTGTGGTCAGAGAAGGAATGGAAATTACATTTATTGCCTAAGGCATGATCCATGAGCACATTTTGATGATTTCATTTCAGTTATTTACGTGTAAACATCACAGTTTTTTTGAAGCAGACTTAACTCTTCTTAACACTGTAAACCCTGACATAGAAACTGATAGTTTTATTCACTTACTTTATTTGAAGTATTTCATGGATGTGAACCCAGACGTTGTGAGTTCAAGGACAGAGGATGGTTCTGATTGTTCTGGAGCTCCAGCTGTCAAAGTTTGCCACAGTAAAGCTGACACTTTGTCCTGACTTAGTTGAATTTCTCATCCAACTAGGTCGACACCTTTGACACCATGTTCAAACTTCAAGGAGGTCTCCCAGCCTGGTCGCTGAAGTCTGAGAACATCTCCAAAGTAATAATTATGGATAAAGCTTCGACAAAAGCCATGATGCACAGCCCGCTTACGTCTCTCACTCCAGATCCTGCCGCTGCGTCAGTCGCCTCGCTCCTACCACTGATCGACTTAAAGATTGATAGTGATCCAACCCTTGCTGGACCTCCTTCCTTAGTCATTAATCTGGATGCTTTAACTCCTTCAAATTTAAGTATAGATGAATTACAACTAGCTGATCCCGTAGTGGAGCAACATCCCCACAGAGCTGACAGTTCTGCCCAGTTCTCAGTCACATATGCCAAGGTGCTGCACACCCACCTGAACCAGGACAAGCAGTCCATTCATCACCATTACAAGGATGGAAGTGGCAGCAGCTCCAGTGACGAGGGAATTTTTTTAGCACCCAGCATAGATACTTCTGAACGTTTCCCCAGTGGTCTGCGGGAGCTGGATGGCTGTCACTGTACATACATGGACTTCCCGAGACGCTCCTGCTCCTTCAACTCAATGGAAGAGCTCTCTGAAATATCAGACCAAGAAAACAACATAGAAGTAAAGCAGGAGAAACAGTTACATTATCTAAAAACTGAATTACCAGCAGAGGATGAGAGGAGCGAAGAGGAGGAGACAGAAACTGACCTTCTCAGAAATAATGTTTTGAACCAAAAGGGCTATTTTGTGGAGTCACGTCCTCTGCTTGCCTCGGAGGACTCAAGAGAGCACAGCGATGTGCTGTCAACATCAGCCTGTGGCTTCTCCTCACCGTATGTGCCTCAGTAAAATCTGCTCCACACGTGAGGCAGCTCACAACTCAGAGTAAAACTGGCTCCAACAAAACCACTGTGTTGTGAACCGATTCATGTGTTACCATTCTCCAGAGCTGATCATCACCTCGCACGTTTGGACATAGTTAAGTGTGGAGCTGGAAAATGTAAATGAATACCACAAAACAAGAAGAACTGCCAGCAGTTGTTCGTGGGTTCAGCTGTCGTGTGAGAACAGACGTCCAGAGGGGCACGTCTCATGAAGATTTTTCGCCGTCACCATATGGACTTGTAGTCCTAGATTTCATTGTGCCTCCCTGCAGTCGAGGGATGTCAATGACTGATGCTGAGAACCCCCCCCCCCAAAAAAAAAAAAAAAAACCTCAGAAATAAGCTAGTTGTAAAAGAAGCAACATGGTTGTTGACGGGGGTGGTATACAGCAGGCTCACATGTCGTGGGTTTAAACATCCTAGAGTTCATGTTCAGCATATTTAAAAGTTGGTTGGCGTTGAAGTTCAAAGACCAATCTTTGCACTGACATTCATTAATTTGCTTTAGCTATAATGGTGAAATAAGTGTTTTCATCGTGCTGCTATATTCCCTCTGCTGCATATAAGTAGAAGATGAAAGAGCTTCAAAGAGAATAAAGAAAAGCCACAGAAAGAGACAGTAACCTGCTTGATTTGGGGCTCCTCAAAGTACGTTCGACATTTATGGGAAGGCAAAACATGGATGTCACTTTAAATCCAGTTTGGGGGGAGGGGGTGTTTTCAAAGGTGCACTTAGACATTCCAGCTGATTTTCATTTATTCGTTTCTTTAACTCACATGTGACCCTCTATGGGAACCAACATGTATAAAAAATGGATGGATGGATTTCTTTAACTCTTCATTTGTACCGTTCATGTGCAGCTTGTGCATTAACATCTGTGCGCATTTATCCGTTCGCCAGCTCAGGTGTTTGCTTCAACTTGTTTCCTTCAGTATTTGAGCAGTGTGACGTTTTTGCCTCTACTTCTACATTAAAACCACAGCTGTCATCTTCTGTAAATGAAAGACCTTAATGTTTATTTCATTGTTGAAATGAATAAAATGAAAAAAAAAATACTGAAAATATATACATGCCAAAAATTGTTGCCAAATGATATATTATCTATTTTCATGGTGAAAATAAAGTGTTTATTGTGACTTGCGTGGTTTGTAAAAGAGCGTATTGTATGTTAGTATTAGCAAGCTCTTATCGTTCATTAAAAGGTTTTTATTTAAATACCAAGTTTGCTTCAAACTTGCAAGAAGACTTCAATCCTTTTCCTGCAAGCAGCATGGGAGCAGATTCACTAGCATCAAGAGCATTTCTTTACTCACATACAGTAGTTTATTTTAGACAGTGGCATTGTTCAGTTTAGATGTGGAGAAACATACTCTGGATATGTAATCAAAAGCTACACAAAAAAAATCCACTGTAACATAACTGCTTAAAACAAAATACAGTCTCACTGATGTGAAACCTAACTAATTTAGTTAAAATAAAACCCCAAACACTCAGCACAGGTTCAACTTTAGAGAATAGATGCAGTTTCTATTTTCAACCACAAGGTGGCAGAAAAGCACCACTTATGGAGTTCAGTCAGCTGTCATGTCAGTGATTCTGTCCTTACAGGCCTTCTCCTGTATTCACCATAGAAGGGCATGATGGTGAGAAATCCTGCCGCCTTTGGCAAAGACGTTGGAAAGCACTGACGTGGATGTTTGATTCAGTTATCGTAACAGAGAAGGAGTGAGGTTGTGTTTTTACAGTGATGGAAACTGCTCCAGAGCTGGATTTATGTACACAGCTACTGTAGGCTGACTTCAGATACCCTGAGAGCCATCCGGTGCAAATGTTTACAATTAAGCTGTTGACAAAATTACATTCCATGTATGGAAGTGATGCCCTGTCGAGTGTTCCAGATTCCTCAGAGAGGCCTGGCAGCACACCTCTGTTCCTGCTTCCTGCACACTAGCAGCTTAACAAAAAAGGGCACTGCAAGATAAAGCAGCCTGCAGGAGAAATGCTGCACATGTGAAAGTTCTTTAGTGCTCTGCTGATTCCTAAGCTGTGACAAATTAACCTCAAGGTGGTTCAAAGCAAAAAAAAAAATCACTTGCATGAATCTTACAGAGAAATTTACCAATTGCTTTGAAATGTATTAAAGGTGGATTTTTGGAGGAAAGTTGTACCCCCCTCACCCCCTTAATAATTCAGCATAATCTGGACTGTGAAGAAAGACAATTTAGTGACCCTTAATCACTTAAGTCTTTTGTGAAAAGGTGGCATTAAACAGTTTAAGAACCAATGAAATATAATAATCCTGCTCTTGGGAGGGAAATTGGGAATGAACTCTTGTTCTGTTTTTGGGAGCCTTTATTTGGGGCTCTGAAGTCACATGCTTTTACTGAATTTCAGAAATAAGGATGTGGTGCTTTTTTAAAAAAGGAGGCAAAACCCAGAGAAGATAAAAGTTGAGTGGCTGATCCCACCAGCTACTACAAACAGCTGTAAACACATGGTTGTAAAGGGATTCTTTATAAAGTTAAAAAAAAAAGAAAAAATTTGAATTAAAAAGGCATGTCTCCTACAAGAGTGAGGACTTTACAATAGAGAAAGATCTTTTCCTAAGCCGAAACATGCCGTCTTATTACCAAAATCTTAAAGAAAAATCAGAGTCCATGAGTTGTTTTTTTTTTTTTTTAAAAAAAGACACCATTCAAGACTATTCATCTTTGCACACACTCATTTTCTCTTCCATCATCTATTGGCCACTAAGCTCACACAGAAGTGTTCTCATAGTGTTGGTCCCAAGCCCGGATAACTGGGGAGGATTGTTTCAAGAAGGGCATTCAATGTGACACCCACACTAAATCAATATGCACAGCACAAAGTTCTGCTGTACAAACCACTAAAAAGGTTAAAGCCAAAAGAAGGCGGTTTGTGCTACTTCCTTGAGTCTGTTAGTCCTCGTCTATGATGTCCACTGTTGCTCTGTCAGCTCTAAAGCTGCTGTAAGAGACAACCAGGGCTGGAATCCACAGTTACAAGAATCTAAAGTTTACACAGATGTAAGAGAATTAAAAAAAAAAAAAATCCTGATATAAGGGACAAGTGACCATACACACTTGACATCACTTTCTTTAAAAGAAACAAAAAATCTTTTAAATTGAATTTAAATTGATATTTGAGTGTTTAAAAAATCCTTTACGTTGATTTTGTTTGATACATGAGATCTAACCCAAATGCAGAACACAGGACACAAAACAATCAAAAGGTCTTTTCTCTTAATAAAAAGCACTCGGCTGCAGTTTATCTTAAACAGAATCAAAAGATAACAACATCAAGAAACAAAAGGGCCACAGAGCAAAGCAGAACAAATGAACAAGAAAGAGCTGCACAAAAGATAAACTGGCAGGACAAAGACAACCGAAGACAACTTATACTCATGAAAGCTGATGAGACGCAGGTGTGAATAATCAAGAGAGATGAGAACAAAACTAACCAAAATCTGACTCGAGCACACAATTATTTAGACTTTCAAACCTAAACAGAGAAGTAAAGTAAAAACAGCTAACATAAAACAGCAGTTGAAGGTACATAAAACTTTAAACAAAGCTAAGAAAACCCAAGAACATATCTCAAAGCCATAACTGCTTAAAAACAGCATAAACTTTCATGATTTGTGGTTCAGTATGGGCCCACTGTAGGTGTGGAGGCTAAGACACTTTTATGATGCTGTCTTTCTCTTCTTTAATCTTTTGCTCAGTTAGTCTGATTTTCTTTTTTGTTCCTTTCTTGAGTTTCCAAGTCACCCCTGTCACAATGTATTCTGTAGCTCTATGAACTAGCTTCATCACTGATGTGTGACATAGTGGCTTGAAGCGATGCGTGAAAGGTTGAAGGTTATTTTGGCTGGTTTTTGCTGCTGGGAGGTACAGGAGATGGTCAGAGCTAGACAACGCTTCCTAAAATTGAAACTAGTGTTTGAAGGAAAATCTGCTCATAGATATTCATTTAAATAAATAAGAGAAAAGCCTTTGTCCTGCTTTAAATAACTGGCACTGTTATAATGGGTACAATTCAAACAGATGTGATCAACAGAAATACCTTCATTCACTGGTCAGAATTGTATCTGTGGTTCTGAGAGTATAGCTGAATTAAACACAAGTAAATTTCAATGTCAATCTTTTTTCTTTCCCTTTTTCATTATCATCAAAATCCTCCTCTGATGAGATATTTAAAACACGTATGTTATGAATTTTTTCCCCAGCTCCATATCATCTTGCTGTCAGTCTGTTATTCTATTTGTAAATGGATAAATTCAAAAATAATGAAAGAGACAAAAATTGAAAGCTAAAAGTTTAAAACTAAAAGTGCCTTTTTTCCCCCTTATGTCATGTTTCAGGTGTTCAATAATGTTACAAACCGCACACCATTGTTAATATGCATATTGGCCATATTATTAGTTTGTCTTTTTTGGTATATAGTCCATTTCTGTATACAGTTTTTGATTTGATTCTTTGCATTTTTTGTATTGTTTTTTGAGCTGCTGTGGCCAGTGAATTTCCCCACTGTGGGATCAATAAAGTTTGATCTAATCTAAAAAAAAAAAAAAAATTTTAAGATGGTTTAAGGTGAGACAACCCATCTACTACACTTATGATGAAAACAGGCCACATTTCTGAATCCAGAACTTAACTATAAACTAGCTGAGCTGAGCAGCGACACAAAAGTAGCAAAGATGTTCAAACATTGGTCCCTGTCTCCACAGTCTCAATGTTCATCATGAACGTTTCACCTTCACCTTCTTTTTCTCTCTTCTTTTGGACTTTTCGCCACAGGAATAAGCCCTTTTTTGATCACTTGGGTTACAGTAATTCTCCCCTCAAAAAGCATGCACCTGTCAGTCCTCTTTTACTACCTGTCAGTAGAGATAAACCACTGTGAAACAGCCTATTGATGACCTTGAATTGATTACTCCACAAAAAAAAGTCACAGATGCCCTTCGTTGCAGAGATTTGTTTACTACTCTGCTAATTTAACAGCAAAGCACAAATATCTGTTTACTTAATTCTTTTATTTGAAAGGTTCACTGAGCACATGAGGAGGGTTTTTCTGCTGCCATTTGTAGCCGATTTTCACAAATACACTTTATTGTAGCCTCTCTTGCAGCTTGGAGAGCCCCCTAGTGGCTGCAGGGCCTCCACACATTTTCTTTTGTTTATGTGCTTTGGTGTTAGTAATTCAGGGTATTGAAAACACCTCACACCTAAGACACTCTTCAGATTTGGTGAGAGATGTGACTTCCTTGACATTTTCTCTTGAAAACTGTGTTTGTTGACTCCCTCCTCCAACACTGAAATGACAGCTCTGTCCCTTGTGATGTGCTTTTCCCTGGTTTGCGGTCATTATTCACCACAGTAAAAAAAAAAACCCATCAGCTATCACCGCTGGATAAAGCACATATGTAATTACAAGTACAGTTTACATAAATCTTTTGACTCTTCCAAAAACTGTGAAGTAAACTTAGTTACATTCAGCAGGCAAAACCAGATGGAAAGAAAAATAATGAAATATTCAAGTTTGCTTCACATTTAAAACTACTGTAACTCTGCTAAATGAAACATTGGAAAACTTACTCCGGCAGACTGAGAACTTGACTAGAAAAATAAACGTGTGTGAGTTTTGTGAATTTACTGTGCACGGTTGTTGGTGTCAACCCTGTTACTGTGAATTAGGAGAAAAGATTTAGCAGCTTGACATCGCAAATCCCTCATTGATCGCATGGCATTAATTTGTGCTGCAGTCGTGGAGCGCTGTGGCTGCTGATGTTTATCCATGTTGGCTTTGAAGGCCTTAACATCTGGGGTAAAGGTCAGAATGCAGCAAGTTCACTGCAAACCTCAAGCAAGGGGGAAATGAGGAAAATCTGTTTGCTGGTTTAGAACCACATATACACACTGATTTTGCAGTTTCCCCTTCAGCTAGCAGTAGGAAGGAAAAACAGAGAAGAAACACCACAGCTAAAGCAAATTGGTTATATTTGGATCTTCTGGGAATCTAAAACTTCTTTCTCCCTGTAATCTGCAGTCTTAGCTCAGCCGTAGCTCAGATGTAAGACAATCAACGTCATCAACATTCATGAAGAAAGACAAATTGGAACAAACATGTAAAACAAAAATTAAAGGATGCAAGCAAATACGATGCCACTGTAAATGTGGTAAAGAGATCTGTGTTTGTAGGTAGGGAGTGTAAGATCTTTGGGGGAATAAAAACCACATCTACAGAGCTGTGCTGACCTTTGAGACCTTCTTCTGAGCCCTTCCTCTGCCGAGGGCCTTGGAGATGATTTAGCCGGACATGTATTTTTCTTTTTTTCCACCTCGTTCATTGCTTTCAAACAGGGTTGTAAATATATGAGCTGACTGAGACCGGATCCCTGATTTATCTCAGACGCCTGGCAATATTTCCCTTTAGACAGCAAAGCTTTTCCAGTCGAGGAATTTGAATGAAAGATACATTTTAGGCTCCAGAAAACAAAACACGAAAGAAAGATCCAGTTTAGTATTATTTGAATTTGATGTGAGTTAAAACCCTTCAGTTGAACGCACCAACTGCTGAGGTGAAGTGCGCCTTAGATGGGTCCTCCTAATGTCCATCAAGATGGACATTAGCAAGATGTCAAGATGGACATTAGCAGCTAAATTAAGTATGAAAGTGTAAGTTACTTGACAAAACTGTCTCCTCATTGCTTAGGCATCTACAATCATTTTCTCCCTTTACTTTTCATATGGATTGTGTATCAATCATGGAGGGTGGGGGTGGGAGTGGGGTTCACAACAAATGAAAATTAAAGATGATTTGGGCCATCCAGGTGTGAAAATCATTATGGGTTATTTATTAAATTTGAAGGTCAGATCGTTTGTTGTTTTGCATTGAACATAAAAGATGTGAAGAAAATAATCCAACAATTAATTTCAGTCACAGGAAAGTGTAGGGATATGTTTGTCTCTTTCATGTCTCTTTATGTCTCTTTCACGGCAGTTGACATTTTCAGAACCATTTTTTAGTGTTTTGGAGACCTAAGACAGGACTCCACCTGGAGACCCTAATTTGTAGAGATTTACCGTTGTTTGTTCTTTTGCATCAGGCATTATTCTATTCAGAAAGGAGTCAGAACAATGTCAGATAACAAAATACTGCAGCACATTTAATCAGCACTATAAAAATTGACTTTCAATTATTAATTTGAAAAGTGGGCTAACTAATAAGATTACTTTCCTTGTCCTGATTGGACAAGGAATGTAATCCAGTTTTGGATTTGGAAATTCTGTTCTATTTTTGTTTTGTTCTTTTGTCACTTCTGACTCCAAAATGAATGAAAGTGCCAAACCTGAGCCTTAAGAACAGCACCTCCCACACCAGTGGGTGAAGTCAGCGTGGCCTGGTCCACTTCTCACCACTTTTCTGGAGTGACACAGTGCAGCGGAAGCTGTGGTGGCTAAGAAGTCTGAAAATGATGGAAGTGAGCAGCTTTTGTTAAAACAAAGAACCAAGTCAAACAAATTAAACAATACTTTCTTACTGTTTCACAGCAGAAATATTTGAAAGCATGTATAACAAACCCACACACCACAGCACAACCTTGTAGGAAAATACAACATCACCAAAATTAGTGTTTACTACAGAAGAATAACCCCTTTTCCCAAAGGTGTCACTTGTTCTATGTACTGCAGAGAGTCAGGAGACTGTGTTTCCTACCAGGTATGCAACACATCAGCAGAAACACTGAGGCTGTAATAAATATGCTTCCCAAGCAAATCTTTTTGCCATCCAGTGGTGAATCTTACCTTTTCGAAGATGTCACATGGGGCTAAAATCCTGAACAGCTTGACAGAAACACATTTTGCATATTTGTTATTAAAAAGCAAATGACCTTCTAATTATTTTGAGACTTCTTGAAACAGATTCACATTTATTCTAAATACAACCCAGAAAGATTTTTTTAATGCTCTTAAGATGTACAGAAGTTGAAGTAACAGCAGGAAATGGAAGAGCAGCAGAGCTTATCACATCAACAGTTATATTTGGTAACTTCAGTGGTCTTGAGCAGCACAGAAACCCACTGAACTAATGCTCATACAGGATCCACAAAGCGTTTTAAATCATATGCAGAACTTCAGCGGCTTAATGACGATGTGTTCACTCACTAATAAGGCATTTTATTTTCCCTGCATGGAAAAAAATCAAGTCTTGCTGATGTAGAAGTGCACACTCAGCAATCTTAAAACAATAGAAGCCAGCTCAACTGTTAACCCCCCCGCCCAAAAAAAAAAAAAAAACTCTAATTCAAGCTTTTGCTAACAAGAAACAGGTGAGAAGAGCTGGGGTGGGGCAGACAATCACACACACACACACACACACATACACACACACACACACACACACACACACATAAGATAAAGATAACAAGTCTTGTTAAATCACACATGATTCTGTTCAGAACATTTCTAAAGGAGCCTGCTTTACATTCATCAAACGAGATGTGTATAAAACTGGAAGCCACCTTGATGGTCCACTGAGGCCACTTCTCTATTACATTCTTCTTCAAACAATTTGATCTAAACAAAGCCTGCCAAGAGTAATGAGATCTCAGTTTTTGAACTGATAATCCTGATCAGTTCTTAATTACATCTCTCAACATCTCTATATTGTTTCAGAGGGGAAAAACTAGGCCACTTGGCTCAATCTTAACAAACTTTCGCACTGTTGATAGTAAAAGATGCCATCAAAAAGTTCACCCTTGCCCGTTCTCATCTATTATTCTGCTTTACTGCAAGAGGAAAAGGGACCATTACCCCTCAGCATTTAATGGACAAACTGCTAGTCTAATTGTCTGCTTATTTGTGAGAGAAGCGTGAGATGCACATGAGTCTTTGAAAGCGACTCGGGTGAGCCTTTTCACCCAGCTTCGTCTCTTGTAAGTGGGTCAAATGAACGAAATGCCTCCAGATCACTCAGTACATGTTGTCACAAAGCATGCTTGTCTCTGGCTAACAGGGTGAAAGAGGCTCAGCTGAATGCCCCTCTTTTCAGGCTGACACTCAATTAAGTCCTAATTGGTTTGGGCTCCACTACAGACATGTGGATGGGCAACACCATAGGCTGCCGTGCACTGTTTCAGTGTTTTCTGACTACCCCTTGTGGTAATATCCCTTTGATCTTTGAACAACTTAAGTAGGTTTTAAGCCAGGGGTCAAAGTCTACTTTCTCTTTAAACACGGCCAGCACTTTTAGACAATTACTTGAGTGATTTTACAGTTCATTTGAGTCACAGACGAAGCAGGGAGGCTACTGAGACAGTAACAGGGCAGGATGGTCATATGGATGCATGTTTACTTTGAATCCACTCATGAGTGTATGTGCAAGAGAAAAACATTTGTCGGAGCTGTGTCAGCAACACCAAGGAGCTGTGTTACAGTAATGCATTACAGGAAGGCCTAATCAATCTGGGGATCCCTGGAGATCCATATAATCAGTAACATCAACATCAGTATGGTTGTGAACTGTTGAGACAACCTTTTTCAAGAAGTACACTCAATCTACATTTTGGAAAAAAAGTGAAAATGAAGAAGTTTATAAAGAAGTTTCACACAATCAGTCCCAAAACCACAAAAATCATGCATTAAAGTAATTTTTTCCAACTTCTTAAGATGTGTCCAGAGTTCTGTCCAGAATCACTCTATTTATTTTCTCGAAGCCTATATTTATTATATGGCATAATACTGTGTGTGTGTCACTATGTTTAGCGTGAAATTTCCCATTACAGTTGTTTAGAAAAGTGAGGAATGTGAATAGTTTTCCGATGACAAAATAGGAATGAGGCTAAGTTCTAATGTTAGACTGTGAAAAATGAAGCCAGCGAGGAAACTGAAGCAGTTTGAAAGTCCATTTGGGTCTGGAAATGTGGAGAGCCACAATACTTTACCAGTAGCTGAAAAATTTCAAACTTGATTTGACATTATAGATTTGATGATTATGTCATCTTTGAATCCAGGGAGTATCCCACCTCTCGCCCAATGACAGACTCCAGTACCTCTGTGATCTTGAAAGGGATGACATGACATGGGTGTAGACTGTGAAAAATGAATGTTTGGACAACTTCCAAATATGGTTTGGATCCTGTTTGCAAAATCAGATTAGTCTATATGTGTTTCACAAAACAAGATTTTGACTAGAAGTCTGACCATAGCCTGACTTCTGAACTTCTGAACTTTAGGAGAGCTACTCAGTCACAGGTCCACACTCCCAGAGAGAGATCCTATCGGGCTCACAAGTGAAAACATTTGTACCGGTTGACAGTTCTGTTGGGCCTGTAAGGGAATTCCTTTGCACAGCTGAGTACACACAACTTGTACTGAGACGTGATAGTGAAATGGAAAACTTCAGGGCCTCTTGAAGCATGAAAATCTGACAGAGATCAGTAGAGTATGTATTTGCATCATGAGGCCTGAACTGTGTTTAGGATTTTAAAAAAAAATCTCTGTTTTGGATGACAATCAGAGGAATAGTAAGATGTAGTACAGAATTTATGTGTAAAATAAAACACAAGATGATTCTTCTAGACCTGTGGGTTTCTCATTATTACAAATATATTGTGAGAGTTATTTTAAGAAGACCACACATTTAAAAAAAATTAAAATGGTCAAATCAAATCAAACTTTATTTATATAGCAATTTTCATGCAATAAAATGTAGCACAAAGTGGTTTAACAGTAAAAACAAAATCAGTCCCACCCATCCACCCACCCCCTCCTCACCGACCCTGATCACAATCAATGATAAAACATAATCAAAATAAATAATAACATGGAAAACATTTCTGGGCACAGAAGATCCAGTGAGGGAACACTGTCACACTATCACAGGGAGCCTTCTGCGTCAGGAGGCGGTTGCTAAACCCCGGAGCCAGACTGCATGGTAGGTGTGCAACCCACCCCCAGGCAGGATAGAGTACCAAACACCACCACTGTTGGATAGATGTATGGACCCCACCACAACCCAGGGATTAGTGAACCTTGGGCCATCGCCATGACAACCGGAGTCAACAGCACCTCCAATGCAGAGAACTCCCATTGAGACAACACTGGAGTTAAAATTATTATTATTTTTGATTTATAGGTTTTGGTCCCCTAAACCCACCTTTTTTTCCTCTTCCACATACTCTATATTTCTCACAGTCTATATAAAACATACACGGTGACAAGTATGACTATGTATGAAATATTAAATATGCTGAAATAAAATAGTGACATCCACCACTTTTTGTCTACCGGTATACTATGATACACACACACACACACACACACACACACACACACACACACACACACACACACACACACACACACACACACA
>JAOWBL010049474.1:2249-22637 GCA_028564865.1 Zenarchopterus dispar | reverse complement strand
AAAAGTTCATTTGACAGTGACTTTACACGTTAGACTAAAACAAATCATTTTTTTCCTCACCAAATAAGCTGTTGCTGAAGCCGTCCCACACGCAAGTCGCCTGGCTCCATATCCACCTGCCTTTGACGCACGAAGCAAAGGTAAAGTTTATACCGATGACGGAGACCAGGAAATCGCTCAAACTTATGTTGACCAGCAGCAAATTAGTGGGCGTCCGAAGTTTCTTGAATTTACAGTAGAGGATGATGACAACGACGTTGTTGCAGAAGCCGAACACTCCGATAGTCCCGATGGTGAAGGCGAGAAGTTTGTAGGTGCCAACGGCGAAAATGTACTGCTCCGAGCTTTTCTCGCCTCTGGTTTCGTTGGCAGGATTCATGGCGCGAGGACAAACTTGGTTTTCAGCATTGTGAGAGGCGCGCGTCCGGGGCGCGAGAGACGGCGGATCCTCGCGCGCCGCTAATTCAAACAAGCACAGAGGTAGCAGTTGACTGAAAGTGGGTCAATGTACCGACGTCAAGCCAAACAGTACGTGATTAGCGTACTTCTGCTCACACCTTCAAAATAAAGTCACTTTTTAACCAACTTTTTGTACGACTCGTGCAGATGTTTGTTGGATTATGATAACATTTAATGAAAAAGAAGAATATTCGTTCAGAAACGGCTTTTGAGTGGACCCTTTCTTCAATAAAAGAGACACTGCAGTAGTTTATTGACGCGTCAGGTGTATATTTATATGGTTGTCTTTTATTTTGAAAGGAAACTGTCATTAAAACTTCCGCTATTCGATGATACCAGCTGTTAATGAAGCTCAACTTTAACTCCCTTTATTTAATTTACAGGTGAAGTAAACATATTGAGTGCAGTTTCAATTAAAACCATGAATTTAAATTATTATTGAAGTCCAGAGAAATGTATTTCAGTGGAACGCAAACAAACTGATTCATACAAGGCATGCTGGAACATGCCCACCAGCTCCATCAGTGGATTTACCCTGGAAGAGCAGCTGGTGAAGGCTTGTAGCTGAATATCCTGTCTCAGTGTCTTTTTGGCTGTAAAATCAGAAATGACTATAGCATTTACCCAAACCTGGGTTGAGACAAACTGCAGATTGTTTTGCCAAACTTTGTAGCATTAAAAAAGCTGATAAGGAAGTGATAATAGCTTGACACTGGTTAAGCCAATCGGAAGACTATGCCCTATATTATAAATAAGTTTATTGATTTATATAAATTCACTTCACACACACATATCTCTCTCTCTCTCTTCATATATATATATATATATATATATATATATATATATATATATATATCTGTACATTCGTATGATCTGACTTGACCCCCAGTGGTCAGATGATGACCTTCAGTTTTTGTTGCTTCCAGGTTGGCTTCAACCTGGAAGTTAGATGGTAAGCATTTGGGTGTATCTCTGCCTAGATAGGTTCCAGGAGGTTTCAATAAGCTCAAGTAGGAATAAGGAGATATAAATAATTAATGGATGGTAATCTTGAAAGATTGTTAAAATGTTTTGATTTGAGGTCCACAAAAACATTATTTATAGGGCAATGTTATACTCTTCTCTTATTATAAAAACAACTACAGCAGAGGGTTTGTGCTCTGAAACATTTAATTAAATGGGCCATTTAGCCACATACTTGTCATAAACACTTATGATCCACTGAAATTTTTCATTATGAAACACTTAACAAGCAGATCTTTTCACAGATACTGGATTTTTTAACCTTCTGCAACGATGTCAAGAATTTTCTTACATCTCTTCTCTCAGTGCACATAGGTGAGAGAATAGATATAAAAAGTGCTTTTGCCTCTATAGAAAGAAAAGCTATGGTCCATGATTATGTCATAACAGAAATATAACAGAAATGGACTTTTATATTTTAGCAAGAAAGGTGGAGAAATGGCAGGAGGCTGTTTCTGAGTCTTTGCTGGAAACCCTGGCAGAGCTGAAGTGACTTCCGAACTTTTCAAACACTCCTACGGTGTCACTTGCACCCGGTGCCAAATGATGAAAGTGCATTTCTGTGCCAATTCCTTGTTGTGTTTCTGTACCTCCAGTGACATTTCGACTTGTTCTTCCTCCACCATCTTTTCATTTTGTCCACAGAGAGAAATGTCGCTGTGTTGAGATGCTTGATTCCCACAGCGACGATGTTTGCATCTGACCTCATTTCTGTGTGCCTGAAGGTTGATTTAAAATAGCAGATCTCTCTCGAATAACGTGAGTGGGGAGAGTGTGCATCTGGGATGTGCGTGGCACACAGACTCTAGGAATGTTTTAATTTTGCTGCAGCTCACCCACTCACTCACTCGTGCGCTGCTCATTCATAGATGAAAGGTTTTTCATTCAAGGTACGGAGAAAGCTTGGTATATTCACTTGGCCAACAACATATGCTGGATTCTGATGTAATGAAGTGCACTCTCCTTGTACACCAAGGGCATTGTAACAGGGAACTGTTAAGTACCAGTCTGTGTTTGTTATCACTCATCATATTGCTGCAGGTGAACACTGATGTAGCTGTGTCTGGAAACACTGATGGACAGACCAGGAGCAGCAAAACATAAACACTAAAGTACAGTGATTTCTTTCTATTTACTGCTTTCAGAGTTTCAAATTGCATTCTATAATATTCAATAACTTTTTGCTCATGATTTCTTCGTGAGAATTTAAAGGCAGACGTTGCCTTTTATAATTCCTTCAGCACATTTTATTTGGTGTTAGAGCTTCTCGAAGTAGGTCAGCCATCCAATCAAAGCATTTCTCGCAGTCTCTGTTATGTCCATCTCCGTTTCCCTGACCGTTTGTCTCTCTGAGGCTCTGAACATCACGGATTGTACCGAGCAAAGTTTTGTTTATAGTCATTTCTGATTAAATTACATCTTCAGCATTGCCTTTTGTAGCAGCACTCATACGCATTCATGCAAAAGCCTCCTCCTGAGATGCAATTAACTCAGCATTACGGTCGACGTACTGGGAGTTGGTTCTGTAATGAATTTTTAAGCAGCTCTTCACTGTCACAAACTTCAGCACCTCAGGCTTGACAAAGCTCTATTCTGCTGGCTCCAGCATCACTTATCTAATCAGAAGTATCAGTATACATTTCCTGATACTCTCCTGTCAGGCTGCTGTGGTTCACTGAGTAAACACCAGCCTGTCTCTGGTAACGGCTGCAGAGCTCCAGAGAAAGAGGCGAAATTAAAGCTCCGCCAGCCTCTCAGTTATTACAGACACATGACCACACAGCTGCGAGCGAAAATAGCACCGCTATCGTGTCGACTTTTCAGTGTTTGCATTCCAAGCGGGAATCCAATTTACGCAGAAGGCGTTTATTCTTTAGTGTAAATTAAAAGCACTATTCTTATCTGAACAGGAGAAAGCAAAGCCCTGCACAAGCGAGAGGCAGAACGAGAGAGTGAATCATTTCTGTGCTGTCAGAGAGATCACAGCAGCTGTTAAGACACACACTTGCAGAGAAGGGAAATGGGCTTTTCCCTTTCTTGCCAAGAATTTAAAAAGAAAAATAAGATCAATGCGGCTCTCGTGTGTGTGTATACTAAACAGGAAAAATCAGACAGAAGGTGGTTAGCAGAGCCCAGAATAAAGACAGCCAATGAGGAAGACGAGGACGAGGACGTGTCACGAGTGAACCAAGGCGGCATCTATTCACCTCGTGTTCCTTTTGAAGGGCTGACATTAACCATTATCATCTGTAAAACAGCAACAAAACAGCTACTTCGTCCAACAGTGACAAATCAAAATAAAATTAATCTGAAACAGGAGTGGTTTCCACAAGACTCAATTATATTTTTACAATTTGACTCCAGTACGTGTGGCAACCCCACCCAACCCCTCCAGCAACTATAACTTTTGTTATAGTTCATCAGATGTACTGACAATGTATTAAAATAGCTTATTCTTTGTAGTTTTTTTGCCCTTGTTTGAATGTTTTGCTGTTTTGTCTTTCATTGCCCTGTGTTGTCTTGTTGTCTTCTCGTATGGTGATCTTGGGTACCTTGAAAGGTGCCTATAAATAAAATTGCATCCTTATTCTTATTCTAATTCTTATCATTATTCTTATTTTTATTCCATCCATCCATCTTCTTCCATGGTCGAGTCGTGGGGGCAGTACCCTCAGTAGGGAGGCCCAGACTTTCCTCTGCCCAGTCACTTCCTCCAGCTCGTCTGGGGGTATCCCGAGACATTCCCAGGCCAGCCGAGAGACATCATCCAACATGTCCTGGGTCTTCCCCAGGGTCTCCTCCCATTATTCTTAGTTTTATTTTTATTCCAATTCTTAATCTTATTTGAATTCTTATTCTTTTTCTTATCCCTTCATGGTTGTTTTGTGCCCATTAGTAAAAGAATGTGAAAAATCTTGTCTCTGGAAACGAAAACATTCATTTTTGTGTCTATTTTGATCTTTTTCTCAGAGACTGGGTTGTAAGATGCGTTTACAGGAAGAATGGGACAAAATAACACCCTGAGTGCTTTGTAGCTTGGTACCCTGAATGTCAGGAGACTTTTTGTGTTGTGAGAAAGAACATTGCAACCTTTTGTGTTGCAGGACTGAAAATCAAGGATGCTCAGCAGGAACCTATAATAACCACTGTCATTTTCTTTTCTCCATTTCTTTTACCTTCACTGCTTCTTCTGTTTTTAGGGTTGTATACTGTCTATGTAAGAGAGAATCTAGTGTAAACGCTCCAAATGATTTGCTTCATTTGTACTATACGGGTAAAGACTGTAACGAGGTCACGGCTCAGTTCTGCACGGTGCAGCAAACAACAGGCAACAAGGCTCCTTTTCGTTTAATCAGCTTGTACCGGGAAAAATAAATAAATAAGAATACAGAAACAACCCTAGCACAACCTCACCCAGCACACAGTCAGCGAGATAACTAATGAGCAGCTTCGCGGCAGTCTTTGGTGAGTTTCCCCTGGAAACAGGAGACTGTTTGCTCATGGCACTTTGTTGACAAGAAGCCGTCGAAGGAAATCCTGCATCCTTGGTGCTGTCAGGCATATTTATAAATTTCCAGTCCTAGCTGTGCCTGTTGTCTGTTGTTTCTCCCTCTTTCTAGTCTTTGCTGAGCAAAAAAGCAAACATTTCCAGCTTTATCTTTGATATGACGCTTACGCATATATGTGGCAAATTGATCCTCTAATTTAATGCTCATATTATCAAAAATGTTGAGCAATATTTTTTAGCTTCTGAAGTGTGTTTGTTCAGGTTTTAAATCCCTCGAATAATGGTCCTCTGCAGGTTCTGATTCCCCTGTGAGAGCTATCTCGCCTCATGCTGAAGACCCCTGAATAACATTTGGACCACATTCCCTGCTGTCGCTGTTAGTAGCTGTTCTGTTTTCTGAATAACACAAACAAACTCTGTGTCTGAAACAAGCTTCTCTCACATGGCTCAGTGCAGTATCTCATGCTCTCTGCAAGGTGAACAGACCATACGATGGCAACTTGGAAGTGGATGGTGCAGCCGTAATGCACGGCCAAGAGTCCAATAAAAATGCAGATGTTTCATCAGCTTTACAGAAGGTTGAAATAATAAAGCACTTAATAATAGAGGTTATAAGCGCCAGCGAGCCTGGCTAAAGGAAAGTTTTCATGACAAGAACATTTATCAACTGGGCTTGAGACATAAAACTTATCATTCCTCCTCACTGTCAGTGTGTGAAATGTCTTTGTGTATTTGCCCGAGGAGCTCATCTGTCACTGCAAATAAAAATGTTTGAAAGCCGGCATCCTGCTGCTTCTTTGTCTTTGACGTGTAACGATGCATCCGAGGTTATCCCAGGGAAGATGAAGAGAAGATGTAAGCAAAAAACCCAGCTAATGAAAGCTGTCTGAAGAACGGAGATGTCGCACATGCTGGCACATGCAAATGATGTCCGCGTGAGTGGTCAGACGGTGGCGACTCAACTTCAGAAAATCTTCCCAAAACTAGTTTAATCCCTTTGTGACTTTTTTTTTAAACTTGTCACAAGACTGAAGACAAATTGCATGTTCAGGGAGAAGGGCATCTAGAGTTAAACACTAATCATTGTGAGCCACAGACTGGTGGCCCAGTTCTGCCCCCGCTAAACACAACTTAATTATGGCATGTCAGCTGATTTCAAGAAATAATCTTTTAACGGGATTCAGAACAGAAGCATCCAGATTAATACGCTAATCTTTATGGTCTGTCTTTGTGGAGCTATGAATAATTTATTACATTAAATCATGTCTTGTACTCACAGTAATTGGATGAGATCGGTCCGAGCGTGTGTGTATGCATGAGCATTACATCTGAGCTACGGCGTCAAAAGTGTAAACTAGAACATGTGGTGGGATGCAGGAAGGGATATCACAGACTCTCAGGTCTGCTAGGTTTCCCTCCTCTGAGGAGGCTTGGATCCAGCAGTGTTTGGTTGTCACTGGTGTCTTTGATCTCGCCATGTGTTTAAGTGGGGTAAGGCCATTTATAAAAATCTCCATATTTAAACCAACCAGTGATGGAATGATACTTCTTATTAATTGCTAGATAAAAGTAACCATACAAGAAAATGAAAATAAAAACATGTCAAGAAGTAAAATTATCAAATTAGAAATTTTCAACACAACTGAATTTGGTCTGAAAAGAGCAAGTATTAAAAGTAAAAGGGCGAATACTACAGAAAAATGTTCCACATTAGCATTTGTACTATTGCATTCATGTGTTTGTTTTACATTTAGCTGTTTCCTAAGAAACCTCTTTTTTTCTGAGCTCAGAAAAACATGCCTGTTTTCTTCTTTGTAGAAAAGCATTTTAAGATGCAAGAGAATAATTTAAACCCATAAACTCAACCAAAAATAAAATTTAAAATAAATATACAAACAAAGAAATGTAATGGAGTAAATAGACAACACTGTGTTCTCAGACATGGAATAGAAGCATGAAGTGGCACAAAAAGGGAAATCCTTGGATAAAGTTATGTCTACACTTAGTGGATTTGTGCTTCATTGTAACCATCTCCTGTATAAGAAGAACTAAACAAATCCCCCGTGAAGGCTTGAGGAGGCCACTCCCACTGCAGGGTGTCATCTTGCAAATGGGCGGAGCAAAGTGGCCTGGAAGCTGGTTGGAACACAACCACCTGTTTTCTTTTCAAAAATACTTTACAAATCACCAAAAGGGAAATAATATAAATTTAACTAACTTATTTACAGAATGTTAGCTTTTCCTAGCTTGGCTTAGCTCATGCCAACCTTTGACGTTAACTAATGTTACCGTACATTCGTTCTGATCATTTTTGTGAATCTGTCCTCATTTGAAATGAGGACAGGTGAGACCCTCAAGCTGTTGCAGTTCCCTGGGGCTTCATCATAGCTGGCTCCAGGGAATCTGGAGGGTGGCTCAGCTGGAGGGGCCAGGACCCAGCTGTGATGGAGCCCCAGGGGATTCAGTCAATGTACAGTTAATAAAGGCTGCCTGCTCATCTGTCACTTTGAAAAAAAAAATATTTGAAAGCCAGCGGTCAGTTGAGGAACTGCAACTTGTCTAACTTCAGCTTTGAACTCAACTCCAAAACCTGGATGTCGCTCCCTGTTTACACCCACTGACTAAACGTATCATGTGTTAACCCACTGCCAGATTATTTCTGAGAGTGGCAGTGCTCAGAGAGCTGGAAATTTTTACCTGCTACAGTTCAAACCCCCCAAAAGCCAAAATCAGTGATCCAGATGCATCCTAAATGATAATTTATAAAAAAAAAAACTCCATACAATCTGACAGAAAGTCTGTGTCTGTAAAATGTTTACAAGCTGCCATGTTTCCAGACGTTATTTTTATTATTTAACCAAAGAATTATTGTGGCCATATTTCTGCAAGAAAAAAATGTCAGAAAGCCAAAACATAACCTATTTCTCTTTCACCTTATGCTGTGTTTTGTTGAGCTTGTAAATGTATTGTTGATTTGTGCTTCAGCTTATTCTGTACTCCAGAAGGTAAACTTAAAAACACACAAGAAAAACTACACAAACCCATCAGTTTAAGCATCATCAGAGGGAAGAGTCTGGTGACTGTGGGGACACGCGGCTCCACTTAAGCCTAGAGACACATGACCGCTGCTGGATGAGCACTTTGCTCTGATATTTTACTTCCACGCTAGAGTGAAGGTCATGTGTTTCCACGTTAGAGAGCCACATTCTCCACGGTCCACTGCAAGATCGTCTCCTCCTCCGAGTGACTAAGACAAATATCTCCTCTTTAGGGGACTCAAAGGACCTTTGGTCATTTTTAGCTCAGAGGAGTCCTAGAGGTTAAGTCGCTTTTATGATGTGTGACATCGCCTGTGATAAAATATATGCTAAATAAAAATGCTTTTAAGTCAGTGTTGAAAGCAGTGCATAATTTACTGCTGCTATTTTTTATTTTTGTTTCAGTTAACGTGATTATTTTTTAACTATTAGTTTCGGTTTTAGTCTTATTGTTTGTTAACTATGTGAACTCTCACTTTGTTTTTAAAACATTATCTGTATACATCATCTTAGCTTCATTCCGGGCGTTCCCAGAGCTTTTAAATACTTTTCTTGATGTCAGAATAGGTTTCTCTTGATTTTGTTGTACATCAGCAGCTCTTCTGCTGATCTCCCATTTGACAACTGTCGCTATGCTTTCCTCTTCAGTGTTTTTTTCACCTCTGTCTGTGTGCGACTGATGTCTCGGGAGTCTCTCTTTCTGCAGCTTTGAAGTCAAGAGCATGCCTCCTCCTGCACAAAATGTGGATGCTGACTGACTCACGTACCTGCTCATGCCACAAATGTCATAAATTCAGTTTTATCTTTGCTGTAAGTCCTTTTAGCAGCTGCTGTCTTTGTGCATTGTGCCTGTGGACATTTAAAGCATTCCCCACACAGTTGCCTGGCGGGATCTGTGAGTGTCAGCTGTCTATTTTCTATTCAGTTCTATCAGTCTGAATCAGCCTCACCTTATCTGTAACCAGTCTCTTGTCAGTCAGTTTCTGCCAGAAGAATGTGCGCTTGCATTTATCTCTGGCTAACGTGCTTCCAGTTGACATCATATAACCAGCGTCTTTGGCAAAGATGTCACCTCACTTCACTTTGAAATGTGCAAAGCAAGCGCGTTTCATCTCTGATGTCCTGTGCTGTCACCGGGGATGCTGATTTATGAGCAGCCGAGGGTCCTCCACGTCACATTAAGCTTACTGATGGTCAAAACACACGCAAGCGTGCCCACATTACAACAATTAACATCTATTACCTGATTCGCAAAAAAACACTTTAGCAAACTCAAAACCAGGAGTCTGGTGGAGACTCCCCTGAAAATGATGACCGCACATGACTCATTCAGTACATTCACAAACTCATTTTCAGCCTGTAATTACAAGCAATTACTATCAATCTGAATGACAGTCAGTCCTGCAGGTCAGGAAATCACATCATCGTGTTAAATGTGGTCATTTGTGTCTACAACATGTATCATGCTTCACCTTCCTGCTCAAGGTGATGTATTGAAAATTAGTATTCGAAGGCAAGCACAAATTAACATAATATGTGAGAAGACGGGCATTTTACGTAAAGGTGTTGTATTAAATCTTGGTGTAACCAGCTTCTGATTGCAATATTTTTTTGGTAAATATGCAACAATTGCAAAAAGATGGAAAGTAAAATGTTTCCACTTTGTAATCTTGCCATTTCTCCTTTCAAAACTGAAATCGCATTCAGGCATATAGGACAGAATTTTAGTTGTTATTTAGTTATTCTTTTGTGCTATTCTTCCTGTAAACTTATGTCTTATGTGTTCTTTGATGTGTAGACTATTGGTCTGGCGCCGGTACTTAGCCTTAGATGGAGTTTACCACCCACTTTGGGTTGCGTCCCCAAACAACCTGGTACAGCTTATCACATTGTTGGTGGTTGAGTATTCTATTTCAAACTTCACCAAGATTCTTTGCTCGGGGTCAGAAAAGTACCTCAATCATGTCACTTCAGCAGCCACGCCTCCTTCTTCCTCAGAGATGTCGTTGTAATGTGTGCACAAGTACATAAATGTGTTTCCCCTCTTTCATCTCCTTACTCATATCAGAACTAACTTTTTTAGGAAAGTATAAAGTTACAAAAAAGTTGTATATTAAAACATTGTTAGGATTCATACTCTGCATACTTTTAGACCTCAAATTCAGCTCGACATGTAAAGCATTGTCAGCTCTTTATCAGCACTTCTTTACTCAGCCACTCCATCTTTGTCAGTTGGACAGAAATATTCAGCTGACAGAGGCCACTTCTTTAGGTTCACCTGCTGTACCTAATAAAGCAGATGTACATGGTTTTTATGAAGAGTTTGTATGATGGCTGACAAGAAGAGACTCCGTTCGGAGGTAGAGTACACCCTAGTTACACCCTGATATTTTCATTGAATGGTATTTTCCGAATGACCATAACTCTCTTCAAATATCATTGACTTTTTTTTTATGAGCATAACTCTCCTAGAATCTCCTCATGTAAGACTTCTCTTCAAAGCAAAGATGACTTTATTGATTTTGAAAATGATGGACAAAAACTTCTTTAGCTTTTCACAAAATATAAAATAACTACTGCTGTTGTGAAAATAGTCAACAGAAGATGAAGGCATGATCATGCAAATGGTCATGTGATCTGATCATATGACCGTCTTCATCACATTAAAAAAAAAAGTGTTTCTATTACACTTTTGTGGTTAAAAAAAAAACACCTCATGAAAGCGTAAAATGTTTTGCAATATTTGACTTTTTTTTTTTCAAATTCTAGATTTTGCACAATTCCAGAATGTAATGGAAATTCACCAACTGTGCGTAGTGGGGAGTGGGGTGCTGTTGCCCTCCACTGGAGATGTCATTAGATAATAAACAGAGTACCTTAAGAATATTTTTAATCCTAGGAACACATCTTTCCTCGAGGAGGAAGAGTCTGCGGACTCTGGGATAGGTTTGCTCATTGCTGAAATTACCCTTGAACCGAGGTTAGTGACTGGAAAAATGAGATCATGAACACAAGCGAAACAAATTTCCTCCCCAGGGCCGCTGGACTCGCTCGGTGATGAATTTAATCGTTCAAGAGGAACGTCTGAGTCGGTCACTGCCCCTCCTCATGGAGCGAGGTCAGCTGAGGGAGTTTTGGTTTCTGATTAGGATGTCCCCTCTGCACCGTCTTCAAGAGGTGTTTTAAGGCATGTCAGATGTAGAGGAGGCCCCAAGGTAGACCCAGCACTGGAGAGATTTTGACTGACCTGGGAGTGCCTCTGTATTTCCCTGAAAGAGCTGGAGGAGGGAAAATCTGGGCTTCTCTGATGAAGCTGCTGGATGGATGGATGGATGGATGGATGGATGGATGGATGGATGGATGGATGGATGGATGGACTGCAGAGGGAGGAGCTGTAACGTCTGATGGCCACAGGCAGGAATGACTTCCTGTGGCGCTCTGTGGTGCATCTTGGGGGAATGAGTCTATGCTGAAAGTGCGACTATGTTTAGCCAGCACGTCATGAAGTGGGTGGGAGACATCGACTAAGATGTGCTGCACCTTGGCCAACATCCTCAGAAGCAGTTACTGAAGTTAGAATTCCCTTGGAGACCAGGATTGGCAGTAATTTTTTTCCTCACTTTTGAAGAAAAAAAAAATCAACAACCTTGAAATACTCAAAGATTCACCATCCAAACATACATTTACTCTGGATTAAAACAGAAAGAGACACCAAACCAACCATTAACACTGTAATAGGTTAAGCTGGTCTGCTGTGCATTAGCTCTTGAAGTACTGAGCCATGCCACCATATCTGGTGTAGCTATTTTCCTTTTCTTCTTTGTTTCATGTTTATTTTAGAACATATGGGCAAACAACTTTGGAAAGCTCGCATGAAGATAATGAGCTTCATCATCCAAGAAGTGGTGCTTTATTAGGATCAGGCATCAACTGGGTGTAACTATGGAGATAAACATGTTGCAAAATGTAAGATCTTAGAGATTTGATGTACAACGTCAAATTTATTCAACACACTTCTGATTTCCTAAACCTTTATTTGGTACACCTGGCACACCTGATAAAGCGAAGAGTATATGTATAAATATACGCACAATTCACACAAACATTGTCTGAATATGCAGTCGTCAAAAAAAAAATCAAAACATGTAAATTAATATTTACACAAACGTAAATATGCTTGAAAATTTTCATGCATCATAAATACATCAGAACTACTCCAGTGGGGACCAGTCCTGTTAGAGTATGCAGTTTCACTGCACATGCCACTGATCTACAGAGTGGAACGACATTTTATTGTTAATATGGCAGAGAGGACTCACAGGACGAAAGGTCAAAGAAAACTAAATGAGAAACGGCAGAGCCCAAAGACTGTAAAATCCAGGATAAAGGAATCAGACCCACATAATAAAGTAACTCTTCATTTTTATTTTCAGCCAGAATGAAGGGGGACTAAGAAGGCAGAGAATTGGAAAATTATACAGAAAATTATGCAGTGGAGGCTTAAAAGTCAGGTAAATGTCATTTGGTGACTGGAACAGAGACTGTATTGACAAAGGAGACATGCACAAAATGTCTCATTACTTTTATTGATGTTTTATTGATGTGTGCATTTACACTCAAAATTCAATACTAGCATGTTTTACATTGGATGTGTGATATCTGTGGCTAAGCATAGTGGGACTCGATATTGATTGGCTGTTAAATTACTTGATAGAAGACAATCAGCTGAAGGATATGTGTTTTTATTTGTTGACGGTGATGTGGAGAAACACCCTCGCCAGAGCAACATGTAAACATACAAGAGGAGGCTTCAAAACAGAAACACACAGAGGAGATTGTTGCCACTGCCCATCAGAGTAAATTTAACGCTAACTGACAGACTGGACGGCAGCCCGCCATTTGATACGACACTGTCGGCTTTGTGGTGAAGCTGATGATAGATGATGAAAAGTCCTCAGGGTTCAGACTTCCACTCAGAGAGCCTCCTGCTGGGTCTGCAAGCGTATAGGCAGGTAGGGGGTGAAACTAGATAACAGTCAGACTAGGGTGACAATTTAGAGGCCATTCAATCCTCTGAAAGTCACCTCCACTGCCTCGCCAATTTTCTCATGGTGAGAGCAGACGTGCAGCAACTTCGATGCATTTGAGGTGGAGGTAATGAGGAGTGTTGTTTACGACTGCAAAGCTCACCAGGGTAGTAAGTCTGGATTCTGTAGAAATATATATTCATATTTTTTTCATACTTTTTTAAGCTGCATTAAATCATGTTTTTGTTCCAAGACAATGCCAGTTCGAGAAAATATAAATCGCTTCCAGCAGTGGAGCCCACACGCTGCAGTATCTTTTCCCCCCACCTGTCGCAGGTGGGTGCATTTAGACACAATTCCTTACAGAGGCTAGTAGGCGGGATGTCTTACTTGTTGGTTTTTCAACAAGATACGTGTCATACGTCTGCAGAGCCATAAACCACGAGGCTTGAACTCTCTTTTTGTTTTTGTTTTTTTTCCTTTCTCCATGGATTAGAGAAGAGTCTCTGAGTATTCATATTTGCAGCTGGTTGTGGAGTCAAACCTTTACAAGCAGTACGTAGAGTAAAGAGCCACCCTCTTAAACTCTGTCTCCCAATCCCTTTGGTCAATAGACAGATAACATTATTAATCTACAAAGGGAAATTTGTTTTTATTATTTGCTTGCAATATTCCATTAATATAGTGACTCAGTTGACCCTGCAGGATGCTGTTTTGTAGCTACAAGGCAGAATTTGAAAAGTCTGTACAATTACAAAATTTTTTATTAATCATCCATCAACACCGGTGCTGTGGGGGGAAGTATTTAATACCTCTGTATTAACACATTTTAAGGACTAGGTGACCGTCTGGGTCACCTAGTGGACTCAGAAAGTAGTGTCCTTATAAAAGTGAAGCAAATGGCTATAGTTAATGTGAATTTAATTATCTTTTGCATGCAAAAGAGTCAAGATCTGAGGGTTTGGTGCAGGAGTGGCACAGAGAGTCACCAGTACAGCAGTTTTACCAGAACAGAGCTGGGTGATTTTAGATCAGTTGACACGCAGTTCTCAAAATAACATCTTTTCAGCTGTGGAGGACAGCTAAACCCAAACTGCGTGGACACAATGCTGGTGTGAACTACTCATCATGAACTCACTGAATTACTGAAAATCCATTTTCCATCGTAATGGACCCAGGCATGTCACATGTAAAAAAAATAATGTTTTGTGTTTATGAAAATAACTGCTCTGGACCAAAGATGAGAGGGGTTGTGTGATTTATTATCAGTGATCAGTCCAAAGGCCTGCATCTTTGATGGTTTGGGGGCTCATCAGTGCCTATGGGCAGCTTTTACATCTGGAAAAGAAACATCAATGCAGAAAATTATGAACAGGTTTAAAAGCAGCATAATGCTCCCACACAAACACCATCCTGCTCAGGAAACAGCCTTGCATCTTTTGGCAAGACAATGCTAAATTTCACTCTGTGTCCTTAGTCTACATCCATATGAAGCATGAGTCCGGGCACTGATCTGGCCTGCCTGCAGTCCAGACCTTTCACCAACTGAAAATATTCATCATGAATCATGAAAGAAAAAAATATGAGAAGGAAGACCCAGGATTGTTGAAACATCTGCATCAGATGATGACTGAAGAATATATGTACCTCTCCCAGAGCTCTGATAGCTGGTCTCCTCACTTCCCAGATGGATACGGATTGTTGTAAGACAAGAGCAGGGGTGTCCAAAGTCGGTCCTCAAGGGCCAGTGTCCTGCAGGTTTTAGATGTTTCTTTGCATGAACACACCTGACTCTAACTAATGGTCATCATCAGTATGTCATCAAGGTCTGCACAAGTCTACTGATGTCATGTGACAGACTTTCCCTGCTTCATCAGGGTGTGGTGAAGCAGGGAAAGACCCAGAACCTGTAGAACACCGGCCTTTGAGGACTGACTTTGGACACCCCTGGATGAGGGGACAATACACACTGGTAAACATCACTTCACTAGAATTCTTATAGTCTAAAATAGTCTTCCATTTTCTTGAAGCACACTTTTTTTTTCTTACTTAGAAATTCGTTTTTGTGGTGAGATAGCACATTTCCTAAGTTTACATAGACTTCTTAAGTTCTGTCGTGATTGAAATATCAATTTACTAGATATTCAAATCGTTGCATTCTGCTTTTCAAAGACAATGCAGACGTAGGACCCTTTTGATGCAGCCATGAACTTTAAATCAGAAGAAGAAATCGTCTCGCTCTCCGCAGCCTCGTCCTTGAGGGAAAATTTGTGAAACATTTCAAATGCATGCAGATCAAGACTTATCTTCAGGAACAATTAATCCTAGTTTTCTAACTATCTATTTAGTATTCCAGTTTTTGTCGGAGTGTTTGGAAATCACAGTAAATCACGAAAAGTTTTTAAAAAACAGTCAAACACTCCCTTGGCTGAACAGTTAGCATGAGGGAAAAAAACATGTTTTAAAAAATTCTACAACATCTGAAATATTCTGCTTTGTCTTAACGTATTTATTCAGAAAATATAAAAATGAGATGTTGTTTCATAACATGTTCTCTCTAAACAATGTCCAGCTCATCCTTATGTAAAAATGCAAAGAAAAACATCATTTTGTTTATCTGCGGTAATAAATGCACATGTCATTTTGAGGTCAGACACATACTTTGCTGTCTTGAGTAAATTTGTCTGTTGTCATATCCTGCAGGAAGATAACGTCTCTGACCTGTTTGGGCTTCAGAGTTAATTGAAATATCCCAAGTTACTAATTACTTTCTGAGTGAGAAACATGGAGAGCTTCTGCTGTTCCTGGGCTGCGTGTGGGTGTGCTGCGTATGTGCAGTATTGGAGGCATCTCTTTCCCACTTCTATCAGATAAGAGCTGGTTGGATTTCTGAATCTAAATTTAGGCCTCGCCTTTGGAGCATTTATATCATGGATAGGACGCCAATGTTTCCTCAAACCAGCCTATCTCTCTGTGAGGGCACTAACCTGACAAAATAATATCCTTCCTCCAGCTCCAGCTGCTGGTGAATTATTCATCAGATAGACATAGAAGTAAGTTCTCACAAAGATCACCTAAGTGCTTTCAAGTAATATGTCAGCGCAGCGAGCATCAGTGACCTGCAGAACAGCCAGTAAAACAGCCCGTAGCACGTTTTGAGGTTGACGATGCACAGAGGGACTACTCCGGTGTGCTGCACAATCCAGAGCCAGTCTGGAGGAGTTTCCTGGTGGAATACTGCAGAGGTCTACAATCTTATAAACCTGGCTAGATATGTAGATTTAGGGTTTTAATCGAGGAGCTTCATGAGGACATTTGCATCCAAGCCAGTTGTTGGATATGACCGTAAGATGAGTGACAAGTGGAAGAGAGCAAGCCGCTGAATTTGAATAAAAAACAACAGGAAAAACAAACCATATTTTTTGGTAACTTGATGCTGAAAGGGATTTCATTTGTGAGTGTGTGAAGTGTGAATGACGTATCAAAGAAAAGCGGATGTAGTGACAGGAGCAGATCGCCTGACTGGATAAAACCTCCAAAGCAAAATTGGTTTCAGGTGAAAGTCCTATACCTCTTTTTTCTTTAATTATATTGTGTTTCAGGAGTCTGTTAGCATTTTGTTACCTAGAAACCAGAGTTAGAAAACTACATGTTTGAGTTCCAGCTGGAGACTGGCCTTCGTTCAGTCACATCGGAGATGCTGCTTTGCTTCAGTGTGACTCACAACAACTTTTGTGTAAGTATTGTCTTTAGATCCACTCTGCTATTTTCCCCAATGGTCTAATATGAAAGAACACAAAAATAAAAATAAGTCCATGAATAAGTAACTGAACAATTCCTGCACAGAGTCAACCCCTTGTGATTTTATAGACTTAAAAAGAATAAAAAAATCTCCTGCAGCTTTCAAAACAGATCAGGGAAGACAGGTGCCAAGACTTTTCATGTGCGTCGAAAACAAAGGAAACAGGAGTGTGAAGATTTAGATATACCAACTCTTATTTTTCTTTTAGCTTGTATGGAGGCGCTGCGTTAGTCATGACATAAGAGTACCTTTTAAACCTTTAAACTTCTGGCAACCTTGATATCCTATAAAGGAATGTCTTGTCTGTCTTTAAATGATGCTGCGAGCTGTGTTTCTATATTGAGGTAATTTCAGGATTTCAAGCCTAATTTCCAATTATTTAAGGGTTTAATTCACTAACCCCTGTTAGTACTAACTACTTCTAACCGGCGTTTGTAGAAGCAGTCCCATGATGAGTCGTTATATTGTAAGTAACTACAAAAGGTCTCCTGTGGTTAATCACAGAAAAATATCCAAAATCCAAAACTGGTTATAATGTGCATCACCATGGCATGATAAACTTTATTTTATAACCTATTCTGTCCCAACATGACTGAGAGGGCTTTACTTTAAAGTATCAGCAATCATCATTCAGTCATAGCAGTAGATTTCTCCTCCACTTGTCTCCTCTATCTGGCTGCTTTTCTCTGATGGGATGACAAGTCACTGAGGTTCTCAATCTGCTCTGCAAAAACCATCAAGGGATTGTGTGGAGGTGTGCAGAGGTGTGGACGTGTTACGGCTTTCTTCTATGACTCATGCCGTGCGACGCAAACACAGAGCTTGAACTTGCAGAGTTGGGGAGGTGGGGGCCACGTGAGTGCTGCAGAGCGAACAGTCACAGAAAAGTCTGGCTTTGGACGCTGCTCAGCCTGACGATACATAATTGAGATGAAATGTGAAGTTAAACAGCTCTTAACAAGCGAGTGTGTGTGCCAGCGCTGAGCGCCAGATGGTCTTGACAAAGTTTGTGAAAGAGTGTTTCTTTAAATGAAATTTTCTTTCTTGGCAGCACATAAGGGTTAATTTACTGACAATGGAGATAGCTGATATTTTATTTCTCAAAGTTTTTTTAACCTCTACACACTGAGCCTGTGTTTGTTTTTAATGCTTCTCATCTAAAGAAGAACCTGGTCATCCCTGAGCAGCTTCTCTAATCCTGATGGTGTCTGGATCTATCAGTTGGAAACCTTTTGAAATCTAAGCAGATTTCAGTCAATAAACTTCCCTTAGCAGGAGGAAAAAAGCAACCCTTGATGTGTGAGTAATGTTCAGCAGCACACAGAGAGCAGGGTGGCAACCAAAAATCAATTTAGCATTCTCCTGAATCTCTCTAATGTATATGTGGGTCATATTTGCCTGATGGGACCCCGTTCTCAGTGAAGCAATCTGACAAATACAATGTGGTAAGTGGACACTTGCAGACACATTTTGCTTTCAGGAATCTCATCAATTGAAGAAGGAAATTGGCCGAATGTTATAATGTGAAGCACTGAATGTGTTTAGAAGTGCCAGAAAAACACGTAAGCAGGTAAAAAACGATTGGCTCATCTCATCTTTAATGCATTAGCTCTCCTCTTTCTGGGTGCAGGGATATGTCAAAGCCCTGTTTGAAGTTTTCTAACCTCATTAGGAATTGCTTAGCTGATGAGGAATCGTGGCTTGTCTTGTGTGTGTCTGCAAGGCACCAAAGCAGCGAGGTTGGATGCTACTTTGATGTTCGTATCGAGGGATTTCGGGTTTCTTGGCAGCAGAATGGTGCATTGTGGCTGCAAATCCATCTCTGTCAAAGTCATCTCAGCCTTCTTCCATTAAAATACACAGATACATTTCTCCTTCTCAAATCCGTTGTGACAATTCAGGTGATGCATGAAAGAGTATTTTTCTCATATACATTCATATATATATATATATATATATATATATATATATATATATATATATATATATACACGTGTGTGAGTGTGTGTGTGGACATGGACATGGACATATGGACAGGGAAGTTATATGTTGAGCATGAGAGCAACCACTGGGCAAAGTCATAAAAAGATCTCCTGCACATCCAATGTTTCATGAGAATGCAAAAGACAAAGATCAGTTCTCTTCTACTCTGACTCTATTAATGATGACGTTGTTGTTATTAACCTGTGTTCCTTCCTCCCAGCAGGTGTTTCTGATCTGATGTTGTTGTTGTTCTCTTTTCTTTCCTGTCCTCTCAACCCCCAATCAGTTGAGGCAGATATCCACCTTTCCTGAGTCTGGTTCGGCCAGAGGTTTCTTCGTGTTAAAGGGGAGGTTTTCTTTCCCACAGTCACCTGATGCTTGCTCAGGATAGGGAATTGTATCAAAGAAAAGTTTCGACACAATCTGTTGTTTTCCTTAGTAAACAATAGTTATTATTGTCATTTTATTGACTTTGTATTATTTAAACGACTTTGGATCAAGTTGAACTGTATTGTTAGCGTGACCTGAGATGACATTTATCATAATTTGTTGCTACATAAGTAAAGTCGGCTGAATTGAATTAAGCTGAATTGAATAGAGGCTGTTCTTCTATATTAATAAAATGACATTGATTATAATCCTTCCATATTTATTTTATTCTGTAAACCAGCTTAGAAAGTCAGCCATTTTGAATACAGATCAGGTTCAAACTGTGCCTAAGCTTCTGTTTGAAGGATTTGTCTCTGGGCGTGATGGATCAGAATCAATTTCAGTGCCAAAGAGAGTAATCTGGGCGCTGCATCAGCCTGTCATGTTCTGTCAGCAGGCTTCAGCTACCTGAAAAAATGCAAGCAGTGCAGAGCACGCAATGATCCTCCCTTTCACCAACATCCACTCGCCCTGCCTGCAAGATCTTCATCTTATTTTTTTCTGAACCAAGATTAAAATCTGAAAAATCTATGAAATTACCAAAGGCTGTCACTGAAGCTTCACATAAAAATAGAAAAAGCTGAAAAAGAGTTTCAAAACAAGTGTCTTACAAGAAGGTGTGATAGTAGTGGGCTTGGTTTTGGCTCTGGTGTGTGAAAGTTGTGAAACATGATGTGCAACGTGTTTGCTGGGAGCTTTGAAGACTTCAAAGGGACAATCAACCCAGATGGCTTCAACCTCACAAGAATAACTGTATGTCTCAGTGTTACAGAGGTTCAACTAAGATTAACCTCCATTTTTCTCCTTAAGAAATGTTTCATACAGGCTGAAATATGTGCAGAGTCATCATTGTCCATGATCATCCTTAACCTCTGCTAAAAGCTTCCACAGTGGGCACGAGAACATTGAAAATGGACTGAGGAGTACTGGAACAACGCAGCTGTGACTGATGAATCATGATCTGTTTTTGTATCACATGAATGAGAAAGTGCATATGTGCATCTTGTATCAAATTTGGTAGCATCCTTCAAACTGGTCTATGTGGTTTAAAGTGCCTTGGAGGGCAGTGTCAGGGTGAGAATTAGGTAGAAACACTGTAAGAGAGCTGAATAAAACTAT